>JAECZO010000105.1:0-103966 GCA_019188245.1 Novymonas esmeraldas | reverse complement strand
CGAGGAAGCCGTACTCGTGGCAGCGGCGCATCATGGCGGAGCCCTCCAACAGGCGGCGGGGGTGGTTCTCCGGCAGCGTCAGCAGCAGACGGGCCGTGCGGCGCATCTTGGACAGCGTCATGTTCACACGCCAGATCTCACGCTTGCAGCGCAGGCCGTACTGACCGCACAGCTTCATCTCACGGTCGAGGCGCTCCTTCTCGAACGGGCGGCGCGGCGCCTTCCACACGCGGTTGAAGTTGTTGTAGTTGCGCATGATGTGTGACGGCTGAGGCTAGACGGGTTCGCACTGTGTAACACACGCACACACAAACGCACGCGCGGGGAGGAGTTTGGGGGAGAGGAATGCGTGAGCGGGAGAGGGACAGTGGAGGCGATGCATGCGCACCACAAAAGGCAGCTGATGCAGATACCACAGGGGGACTTCCTCTTCTTGTTTGTTTGTGTGTGTGTCTGTCTGCGTATGTCTGCGTATGTGTGTGTGTGCGACGAGGAGCTCCGGTTTGTGCTGGCGCATCGCACGATGGAAGAGAAGGTACGCCTCCCCTCTCTCTCTCTGTCTCCACCACACGCACACACACACACACACAGTCGCACAGTCGCACAGTCACACAGATACACAGACAGAGATACACAAAAACACAGTCTGTGTGTGTGTGTTGGTGCGCTTTGATTTTCATCAACGGTTTTTTTTTGTTGTTGTTGTTGTTGTTTTGTGTGATGCCGAACAGCAAGAGCGCACACCAATAAAAATATATAAAAAGGAGTAACAGCAACGCACACACACTCACACACTCGAACATACACAGAGACAGAGGTACTGCGGAGGAACGGTGCGGACTCCCTTGTCAGCGGCTCCCTCCACTCCTCCACGCCGACGATGCAGATGTGGCCACTGTAGAGCTGCGGTGACGGCAGGAGCTGCGCTCTCCCCCTGTGTCATCAGCATCACCGCCGACGTGGGTGACCTCATGCACACAGGGAAAGGAGCGCATACCATCACACACACACACACTACTTCGTGGGAGGTACATCTGCACTCGCTGTGAGGCCGACGTCAACAGACGGCAACAGCGCCGGTCGTACGCGGCGGCGACGGAGAGGGGGGAGAGGAGAGGGCGAAGAAGGTCGACGACTACCGGATGAACTTGGAGTAGATGATGAGAATGATAAGCAGCACGAGGAAGGCGATGACGCATCCCTTGATGAGCCACTCCATGTACACACTCATGCGGATCTCTCGGATGACCTGTCGGGAGTCGTTGAGGTGCTGGTGGGTCGTGTCCACCGTGTTCAGGCTGTTCTGGATCACCTCCCGCTGCATACCCAGCGACTGCAGCGTGGCGTAGCCGGACGTGTTCGTCGACTCGTTCATGCGCAGCGCACGCTCGAGGTTCTCGCGTGTCTGCTGCGCCGCGGTGGACGAGGACGTGGTCGTCGAGTTTGTTGGTGGCACTGCAGCACCGCCACCGCCGACCCCGCTGTACCCGCTGCGCAAGTTCGCCGCGGCTGGTGACCGCTGCGGCTGCACAGAGGCCTGCATGTGGGAGATCAGAGAGACCTCATCGGCGCCGCTGTTACCCGGCCGCGCTGATGTCGCTCCCGACCGCATCTTTTTTTTTTTTTTCTTTGCTGAAGGACGGAAGGAAGGAAAGCGAGGACAGCGAGTGTGCGTGTGTGTGAGTGTGTGTGGATGTGTGTGCGTGTGTTTGTGGTTGTGGTTGTGTGAGGCTGAGGAGAGGGGGGGAGCACAAGAGCGCTCTGACGAGAGACAGAGAAGATGGGAGGATAGCGGAGGCACGGGATACATCGTGAAGTAAGAGAAGTTGCGCATGAGCACACACACGCACACACAAGCGAGTACGCACACACACAGATGCGAGTAGACACACACAGCCGTGTGCGTGAGTGTGTGTGTGTGTGTGTCGAGGTAGGTGGACTACACGCACTGTCAGAGTCGTTCGTACCACTGCGTACATCCATCGTGCGCGCATTCGGTCGTGACGGCGCTGCGCTGTTGTTGAAAAAGGGGGGGAAGTGCGCTCCAACACGGCGGCACCGGTACACAAGTCTTCCGTTCACACATACAGACACACACACACACACGCATTCACTGACGTGGAGACACGCTTCCAGGAAACAAACACAAAAGTACAAACACCTCTCATCGCAACACACACACATACACACGCACACACACACACACACACAGAAAGACAGAGAGAGAGAAAGAGAGATACACTCACACATGTGGAAGAAGAAGAGGATGCTGCACTTGAATAGTGAGTTAGAGAGAGGGAGGGGAAGACCAGACTGACATACCAGGAGTGGCCACCCGCCTGCTGCAGAGCTGCTCTGTACATAAGCACACATAAATATGTAAATCAAGAACTTGCGAACATCGATCACACATACACACACACACACATACACACACACATACACACACATACACACACATAAACACACACATTGAGAGAGAGCAGCGGAGGGGGAGGGGTGGTGGCGACTCGGAGGTCGCCTTAGCGCGGTGAGGCTGTCGATGGAAGAGGGCTCAGCCGCGGACCGCGAGGCACGCCGTCGGGGTGCTGCATCAGGCGTGGTGGCGACGACGACGCGGTGGATTGGCGACTCGGTGTCGTCGCAGCCGTGGCGGCGGCGGTGGCGGCGTCATCGAGCGCGTCGAGGCTGTGGCCGCTTGTCCCGTAGCCGTTGCGGCCAAGGCTCTTGCGCGTGCTCGACACGTGAGCCGGCGGCGACGCCGCCACTTCGGCGTGCAGGCGACTCGCGCCACTGTCCACCAGCGCACCCCCCGCACTGCCGGACCTGCCATCCCCGCCAGCACCGGGGGCAAATGCGTCTGGCCGCTGCAGCGGCGGTGTTGTGTGTGGGAGGGTGACGCGCTCCCGCGGGGAGCCCGACTGCGCTCCCTTCCGCACCGACGCAGCCGCCGTGTCGCCAAGCGCTGTGCTGCTGGCCGAGCTCGTCGTGTCGATGGCCGGCAGCGCATCGCACACTTGACCCACCGCGGCACCGGCGGCGAAGGGCGAGCCGTACGACTTGCCTACCGCCGCGGTGAGGCGGTTGGACAGCGGGTGCACCGGCACGAGGAAGTCGCCGCCGCCGGTGTCGCCCCAGACGCCGCCAGTGGGGGTGAGGGGCTGGTCGCTGCGACGCTCCTGGTGGTGCGTCAGCTGCTGCTGCAGTGGTTGCTTGAGCGTCTCGGCGTCAACGCTCCGCACACCCCGCCGCCGCGGCTGCTGTCGATCACCTGGTAGGCTGGCAAGGCTGCTGCTGGACGCCGTGCGCGACGGCGCCGCGCTGCTCGCGCCGCCCGACCCCACGTTCAGTGGGTTCTCGGATGGAGAAGCGACATCCGCAACAGGCGACAGGGTCGGCACCGCCGTCTTGCTCGTCGCCCCGCGACCGCCGGCGGCGGCCGCGCTGTCTGGGAGTGACGCCGGCTGCCCGAGATGGCGGCTGATCGGCGTCGCGAGCTCCGGCGGCGACGGTACAGCACGCGAGGGGTGCTTGCCAGCGGCGCGACGGCCACCACTACCACTACCACTACCACCACCGCCACCGCCACCGCCGCCGCCGGACCCCATGCCGCACATGCGCTGCATCACGCCGGTCGTGTCCGCGCTCGCCGTCCCACGCTGCGGCGACCGGCGCATCGCCAAGGCCACCTTCGACTTGGGCCTGCCCTCGCTGGGGAACTGTGCTGCACGGGACGTGTCAGGCGGGGTCGTCACTGCGGACTTGGCAACGCGCCGCGACAACATAGGCGCCTCCAACTCAGTGGATGCGGTGCTGATGGTCGTCGTCGTGGTCGTCGTCGTGGTCGTCGTCGTGCTTGGCTGCGGCCCCGTCGGCCCCCCGTCATCACCGGCGGCGGTGCTGACGGGGGGCCGCTGATGCGACGACGCGGGTGGCAGCACGGACGACGAGGACGAGGACGACGATGCAGCAGCGGCAGCAGCAGAGTTGCTCTTTCCCCCACCGTGAGACTCATCATCGGCGCGGGTGACCGCCTCGTCCACCGCCCGCCTCCCACGGTGCTTCGAGCTGCGTGTGGCGTTCTTCATCTCCGCAGGGAGCGCCAGCGGTGCCACCACGACGGAGGAGGAGGAGGAGGCGTCGGGCCGCGGTGGGCGGTCCGCCCGGTGCAGCCACGCCGACGGCGATCGCGGGTGCGACGTGGACGCCGGTCCCGTCATGGACGCCTCCCCGTCGCCCGCGCTCGTGCGCGCTGAGCGGAGCAGCGACATCGCGCACGGTGCCACGGTGCTCGCGTGGCTCGGCGGTGCGACGGAGTCGTTGAGCGAGGAGTCGCCGCCGACGCCGCCGCTGCCGAGGCCGACGCCGCTGTTGCTGTTGGTGCTGACCAGCACCCCGGGCTGCAGTATGCTGATGACGGTGGAGACGTTGGACGAGTCTCGCGGCTGCAGTACCTCCAACAACTCCTCTCCGCACGTCCGCGACGCCAACGCCGACGTCGTGCCCTCTGCCTCGTCCACCGCGTCCTGCAGCGGGCAGGACTTGAAACTGATCGGACTCGCGACAGTGACCGTCGAGGTGACCTTGGTCGCGGCCACCGCATCGATCGACAGCGTGCGCACCGACGGCGGGGCAGGTATCGTGACCTTCGCCGCCGCCGCCGCCGCCGCCGCGACGCCAGCCGTTGCCATCGAGGCCACCATCACCGGCGGCGTAGACGCGACGCTGCTGTGTGTGGTGGCCGGCTGCCGTGACGCACGCGCATCCCTTGGCGCTCGTCGGTGCTGTGGCGGCGGCGCGCTACTCGGCGGCGGCGGCGACGACGACGATGGCGGGGGTGGCGATGTCATGGCGGCTGCAGGAGACCGCGATCGATCGTGCGCCGGCGACGTCGACGCCACGCGGGAGGGCAGGCTGGCCGGGGGTCGAGACGGCGGCGGTGCAGCCTTCGAGGCAGCCGACTTCGCGAGCGCGCTCGCCTGCAGCGGGGCCGGTGGCGGTGCCGACAACCGCAGCGGGTGGGGCCGCGACGGCGACACCGCCTCTGACGTCGTGCTCGCTGGGGTGCTCGGAGAGACGGGCTGCGATTCGCCCCCGTTGCCTCGCTGTGACGGCGGTGGCTTCGCCTTGCGGCGCACGAGTACCTGTCGCCGGCTGCTCCCGATCACGCGCTCCATCCGCGGTCGCCGCTCGCTGGTCGTGCTGGCGGTGCTGACCGTGCTGACCGTGTTCGTGCTGCACACGCTTCCATCGCAGCTGTTGTTGACCGTCCTCACGCCTGCGCTGCCGCTGACGAGGAACGGCGCGAGGGCCGGCGACGCCAGCCGCGACACGAGGCCGAACGAGTCGGTCACGGACACGGCAGGGACGTCGCCACCACCGCCGCTGCTCGTCTCTGCAGCAGCGGCGGCCACCTCCGCTGCGGCGGCGCGGGTGAAGGAGCGCCGCTGCGACAGCTGAGGAGACAGAACGGCGCTGCTCATGCGACGCCGGCTGGCCCGCCGACTGCCGGGCCCGCTGCCACTGCTGCTGGCACCGGTGGAGGCGGAGCTGCACTCGCCGGCGCTCACGTCGCTGACGCCGCGGTGGCGCATCCCGAGAAGCGGGTGAGCCAGGAAGGCGGACTCGGAGTCGAGCAGCAGCGGGACGCCGCTGTGTGGCATCACCACCGTGATGCGCCGCTCCACCGGCTGGTTCAGCATGTACGGCCGCGACACCGAGGCGCTACTCGGCATCGTCGCCTCCAGCAGACTGTTGGAGCGGTGCGACGCCGCCGCCGCCGTCGTCGCCGCCGGCCCGGTGTAGCGCGACAAGGGGGGGCTCGGCACCAGCACCGGCGCGAGGCCACGCATCCCGGGATCGCCTGCGGGGCTGTGGCGGCGTCGCAAGGACTTCCGCCGAGCCAACGGACTACTCTGAGCGGCGCTGTACAGCGTGAGCAGAGACAGCTCCGCCTCACCACCGCCACCACCACCACCGCCGCCGCCGTTGACATCGCCAGAGGCTGGCGCGGCGGCGGCACAACTCTGACCCGCCACGGTGGAGACGAGCGCGGCGTGCGTGGCGGTCGAGGATGTGCTCGAGACCACCTCAGAGAAGGGAGGGCCTTCCTTACCCGACAGCGCCGTCACCACCGCCGCATCAGCAGAGGCGCTGGGTGGGAGGGGAGAGATGAGGTCTGCCACGGCAGCTGCGTCGTGGACGGCCGGGCTGTGCGAGCTGCGTTCGGCGACCAGACCGGTCATCGTCGGCGACGGCGTCATCGCAAGGGTGCGCGGCAGCGACGGGGGCTGCGGGGAGCCGCCCAGCCGCTGCAGCACCTCCTTCAGCGTCGCCTGTTCACCGTAGGCGCCGCGCAGCGCCACGAGGAGGCTGAGGACGTCTGGCGCTGACACAGCCGGGAGCGCCACCGGGCTGGCGCGGCGCGACTCCATCACGAACTCGCCCTCTGACCCGTTGGATGATGGCACAATCACGATCGTCTTGGCGCTCCCCGGCGTGGGCAACTCGCCGGGCTGCAGCATCGCCGACGCTGGGAGGGGCGACGCGACGGCGCCGCCCGCGGTGGCGGTGGCGGTGGCGTGTGACATGTCGACGCCGCTGAGCAGCGATGAGTTCCGGTGTTTCGAACTGCGCAGGAAGGCTGCGGCGCTGGACGTGTTGGTGAACGGCGCCAGGATGGACGCCGTCTCCGCCGTGCCGGATGCTGCGATGCTGATCGGCGGCTCGCCAGCGGTGGTGATCATCGCCGACGCCGCGGACGTGCCGGCCCGCAGTGGCGTGCTGACCAGAGCGGCGACCGCGTCCTCCGACAAGCCCGGCAGCGCCATCGCCTCCCTCCACGCGCTGCCGGCGACGGCGGCGGTGGCAGCGACGGCGGCGGTAGCAGCGACGGCGGCGGCGGCAGAGAGGCGGCGCGCGCCACCGCCGCCGTCGCTGTGACGTCGCAGCTGCAGCCGCGACTGGAATGGCGGCGGCAGTGGTGTGTGATATCCTGCATCGGCGCCAAAGGGCGTCGCGGCAGGCGCCGACGGCGGCGTGGTGACGGAGAGCCCCGGCTGGGGGGGCGCACTGCCTTGACTTGAGCTCGCGTTGTGCAGCAGCTCCTCCGTGGCGGTGACCTCGTCCTCGTAGGGCACCGGCCGCACGCAGAAGAAGGCAATGAACTCGATGAGAAGGATGTAGGCACCACCGCGCTGCTGCTCCACCTGCTGCCGCGACCGCGCCATGGCCTCCGCGCCGGCCTCGTACGACAGCCGCGCCAGCACCGGCGAGTCGGCCGGGAGCCTCCCCGCGCCGGCGCTGCTGCTCGCGTGCTGCGACCAGCTGGCGACGCCGCCGTCCGCTGCTCGGAAGTGGCGACCCTGGATGGCGTACACGGCGCCGATGGCGGAGTCGTGGATGAAGCGGAAGAGCTCGCTCGCCTGCTCTTGCGTCAGCGGGTGCTCGAGGAGGCAGTTCATGAAGTAAATCAGCGACAAGAACTCGGACTCGGAGAGGCGGCCGCTCTTGCTCTGGTTGAGCGCAATGAACAGCTGCCGCAGCTTCGAGTACCCGCCCAACAACTGCTCCTGCACACGCAGCAGGGTGGAGAAGATCCATGGCGGCACCGCGAGTCGCCGACGCAGCAGCGCCGATGGCGACAGCGACGCTGACGACGGTTGGTGTTGGCTGCTGCCGCTGTGCTGGTGCGGTTGCTGGTGCGGTTGCTGCGGCGGCGGCGCCTGCTGCTGCATCGGGGGCTGCGTCTGTTGCGACTTCCCGGGCAGCCGTGCGGATGCGCGGGAGAGAGTGTGCAGCTGGAGCGCCTCGCCGTTGGTCGGGGTGAGAAGCCCGGAGCGCTTGGAGGACCCACCCGGGCTGCTGGTGTCGTCGTCGAAGGGCTGCGACACCGCCAGCGCCGCGTTGCTCGCGTACGAAAGAATTCTGCGTAGTTGGTGGACGTCGCCACCGAAACTCTGCTCGCGATCCACCACCAGCACGGGCGGCTCGAGAGAGTCAGAGTTGGCGGCGGCACTGCCGGGAGCTTTGGCGGAGGGCAAGGAGGTGGCGGTGAAGGACAGGTTGACCTTGTGGGTGTCGTCGCCACCACCGCCACCACCGCCACCACCACCGCCGTGCGCGGCCCTGCCGACGATCATGGACAGCGTCGTCGGCGGGGAGGGGAGAGGGACGAGGTCCTGCGGCGACGTCATGGCTGAGGAGGCCGAGGTGCTCTGCGGCCGCGACCTCCCCTGACGCGGGAGCTGCTTCCTGTCGTCTCCGTTGTGCTCCGCCGCCACCACCGCGGCCATCGTGGGCACCGCCGTCTCCTGTTGGCGGGTGCTGCCCCCCGACACCGACGGCGGCGGCAAGACGACGCTGCAGCTGGAGTGGCCGACATCCTCGCTGCACGGGTCGTGGCTGTTGATGGTGCCACCGAAGGTGACGCTGCGGTGCGAGGTGACGCGGCCACCGCCGCGCTTCGCCACCGTCGACGCCACCGTCGACGCCACCGTCGACGCCACCGTCGACGCCGCCGCCCTCACGGCGCCGCCACGCCCGCGACCGCCGCTGAGAGTGCGTGAGAGGCCCTCGGCCGAAGGCGCGCGGCCGCCGACGTTGCTGCTGCTGCTGTTGTTGCTGAGAGGGGCGAGAGCTGCGCCAGTGGGCGCCACCTTCGTGCTGATGCTCTCCGACGTGGAGAGGGAGATGGACACGCCGAGCTGCCCGTCATCGCCGTTGGACTCCGCCTTGCCGGCTGCACCGCCGCTGAAGGGCGCCAGACGCCCGTTCATCGCCTTGGTGTTCTTGTTGTTCCACTTGGCGAGCAGCAGATTGCGTCCACCACCACCACCAGCAGCAGCAGGACTGCCAATGCCAACACCGACGCCGTCCGTGGCGGCGCTGCTCCCGGGTGCGCTGCCGCTCGTCAGCATCGTGGCCTTCACTGCGATGCCGCCCTCGCTCCCTACTGACGACGACACCGCAGATGACGCGGAGGAGGAAGAGGAAGAGGAGGGAGACCGCACAAGGGAGCGCGCGGCTGTCGTGGCGCCACCGGTGCCGCGCGCCTGCCTGCCAGGGACAGCGGAGAAGTCCAGCTCGCCGCTGAGGAGCAGCACCGCCTCCTCCTCGTCGCCCATCTCTTCCTCCACCACCTCCGCCATCCTGTCGACCATGTCGCCGACGTACACGTGGCCCTGCATGTCGACGTCAAAGAAAGCAAAGAGAGCGTAGACCTCATTGTCCTCCATCGCGGCCGCCGCGGGGGACAGCACGCGGACCTTGTTCGCGAACACGTTGAAGCCGATCTGCACATCGCACCACCAGTCGTCGTCCTCGTCTTCCTCCTCCTCCTCCTCCTCAAGTGCGTCCTCCGCTCTGCCCAGCATGGGCTCAAGCCCGCCCGCGCTCTCGCTGCTCGAAGTGTGGCGACTGTGCCACTGTGCGCCACTCGTGGTGTGCGGCAGCAGCAGCGACGTCGCCAGCGTGGGCATGGTGGGGGAGAGGTGCGGCGAGTGTGTTGGGACCGCCACGGTGGACCGCAGCGGCGCGGCCGCGCCGACAGACGACGTGAGGGGGCGCGTGGTGGGAGCGATGGAGCTCTTGTTGGGCGCAATGCCACCGCCGCCGCCGCCGCCGCCGCCACGCGCGCCTGCGCTGTAGACACTGGTGGCGCTGCTCGCCATGACTTTGGACGGGCGCTCGCAGAAGGCGTTGATGATGTCCTCCGGGATGTCGAGTCCGCTGCTGATACGGACGATGGTGGCGCGCTGCCAACTCAGTCGGGCGTCGAGGGCGAAGTGAGTGTCGAAGTGTCGCAGAAAGCGTGCGTACTCGACCGAGGGCACGCCGTCCACCTCCAGGCTCGGCGCAAGATGTTGGCACAGGTAGTACCACGGAATGTCCATTCGCAACACCTCCCGCATCACGACACACCACTCCGCCTTGTACACGGTGCCGGTGCGCGTCTCATCCACCTGGTTGAAGGCGGCGAGGAGGGCGTAGCGGTTGAAGTAGATCAGCTCGCGGATCTGCTGGACCGTCTGCAGCTGCAGCACGATGGAGGGATCCTGGCTCAGCGCCATGCTCACGCGCGCCGTGGGTAGTGTGCTGCCGAACAGCGACTGCCACGTCGCACCGGAGATGGTGCCACGCGACGCCTGCGACGTGTGGCGGCTGGTGCTGCCCATGCTGACGCTGGTCGCGTGTCCGCCGCGCCGCCAGCCCGCGCTGCCGGGGACACTTTGCATACTGCGCCACATGCTCGTCGCGCGGGTGCCGGACTCCGGCGGCCGCGGCGCCGTGAGCGCGCCTGCCTTGTCCTCCGCCTCCTCGCCTGCGTCCACCATGGCGGGGAAGGCGCTCGTGCGACTGCTCCCGCCGCTCGTGTCACTCGCACCGTCGTCGTCGTCGATCAGGACGTGCTCGCTGCGCATGTAGTACGCCTGAATGAACTCATCACCCAGCAGCAGCGCCGCCTCCGTGATGGTGCTGTTGCCCACGCGCCGCTGCGGCGCGAAGAGCGCGGTGCTTCCGTGCGGGGACAGCGGTGCCGCCGCGCCGAGGCCAGTGCCGGTGCCGGTGCCCTGAGACGGCGTCCCCGCCGCCGCCGCAGCAGCAGCAGCCTCCTCAGCCTCCTCCGCCGCCTCTGCCGCCTCGTTCAACAGCGCCTCGGCCTGGCGTTGGCGGTAGTCCTCGCGGAGGAACCATGTGTGGAAGACGGGCTGTGTCGACTCCCGCGTCAGCACCGCCACCGCACCGCGGTTGCCTGACACACCGCCGTAGTTGGAGGCGCTGAAGACCGTGATGGACTTGTTCTTGTGCACCAGCTCGAAGCCGGCCGTCTTGACGTCGTGGGAGCGGATGAGCAAGCTCAGGTCATTCCGCCTCAGGAACTGCTCCGTGATGTTCGACAGGTACTCGACACCACAACCGCGGCTGCTGGAACGCCAGCCCGTGCCCTGATGGTTGTTGCCCAGCTGCCTCGAGCGGAACTTCTCCACCGGATCATTCCACAGCAGCTCCGCCAAGAGCTGCTCCGCCCGCGTGGACTGCTGCTCGACTGGGATGTCGCGGACGTGGCCGATCGCTTCGATCTCGTCCAGCGTGCACGAGAGGCGTGGCGCGCCGCCGTGGACGACGGCGACGCGGCGGTCGATGACGGACAGCAGCGGCATGAGCTCATAGCTGTCCACCATGGCATCGAGGAGGTAGGTCGAGCGGTGGCCGTACTTGGCGTAGAGCTCCGCCATGAAGCCGTACTCGGAGTTGGTGCTGAAGTTCTCGTGATTCCCACGGTTCAGATAGACGTAGCCGGGGTGGGTGCAGAGCAGCGCGTAGATGAGCATGAGCACCTCGCAGCCGTAGGGGCCGCGATCGATGAAGTCGCCGTTGAAGAGGTAGAAGCGCTCCGCCGTGGGCAACCCCACAAACTGAAGAATGTGCTCCAGGTCCTTCATCTGCCCATGGATGTCGCCCACGACGACGAGGGAGCCGTTCAGCGGCGTCGTCACGTGCTGCACGAGCGAGCGCCGCCGCAGCAGCTTCGTCGCCGCTCGCACGATCTTGAGAACGAGGGAGAGCGGCAGCACCGCCCGCGCGGCGCAGTGGCGGACAAGCGCCTCCAGGTCGCAGACGCGCATGTAGCCGCCGCCGTCGAGCGCCTCGTCCGACACCGTGACCGGATCGGCCTCGAGAGCGGCGCTGACGGGCTCGTCGCGTATGAGCTCGGCGTCAGGGATGGAGGATGGCAACGAGGAGCGCGTCATCGACCCGGCCTCACTCGCGGTGCGGCCGCCATCACTGAGCGGCGTGGCGGCAGCGGCGGCGGCAACGGCAGAGGTGGAGGAGGAGAGTCGGGGGGGCGCGCTCTGCAGGTTCGTGCCACGCTGCTCGCGCATCGTACGCTGGACGGTGCGCAACGCCTCCCCGTAGACGCCGTGGATCGCCGTCTTCTCCTGTGCGCTGTCCAGCTGCCGCCACACCCCGCCCAGCACCTCCTCTCGGAAGCGGTGCGTACAGAAGTGACGCCGCCACGTGCGCTGCAGCGAGCGGACGGCCGGCAGCAGCTCTGTCGGGTACGTCCGCAGCCGCTCGCCCGTGGCGCTGTCGACGGAGCCGAAGCCGGGGAACGATGGGCGTGGCACCCCCTCCGCACCCGGCGCGGCCGCCGTCGATGTCGTGAGGGCCGCCGCTGCCGCGTCGTCGCCTCGGCTGCCTGGGCGGCGCTGGCGCCGGCTGCGCGTGGACTCGTCGGCGCCGGGGGACGTGACAACAACATGTGCACCCGCCAGCGTCGTCGTCGTCAGCGCTGGGGCCGGCGCGCTCGTGGCGCGCGGCGCCGCCATCAGCGACGGGGACGCGGCGGCGCCGTTGCTGCTGTCCCCGTCGTGGTTCAGGCGATGAGACCGCACACTGCGTGCGCTGTCGGCGCCTGTCACCGACGGCGTCCGGCGGCGTCGCGTCGGCGACGCCAGCTGCGCCAGGGCCGGTGGCGCGGCGTGCGTGTGTGCCCGCGTGGTGGCCGAGGACGCGCGGCGGCTGCTGCAACGACTGCGAGGGCTATTCACAGCAGTCGTGGTGCTGCTACGCGGGGAGCGCGGTGACACCGCAATGGACTCCGGCGCGGTCGCCGTGGTGTCGGCGTGTGGATCGCGTCGGCCGCGCTCGCGACGGCGTTCACGGCGGTGCATCGTAGCTTGCCGGTTGCGCTCCGCCTCCGCCACCATGCGATAGGGGCACATGGGCAGCATACGCGGCAACACCATCTCGCCGCACAGCGCGCACCGCTCCAGACGACAGAAGAGGCGATGTTGGGCCATCCGTGACGCGTCCACACGCATGTTGCACCGGACACAACGCACCCAGCTGCTTTCATTGTTGCACGTCTGCTGATGTGCGGCGAACCGCGACGCGGGCATCGTCATGTTACACCAGCTGTTCGGGCATGTGACGATGCCACCGCCGCTGTGCCGCTGCTCATGTGCCTCCTCGATCAAGTACTGGTACGGGTCCTCGGGCTGCTCCACACTGGCGCGATCAAGCCAGTCCTCCACGAGCTCGCGGAGTGCAAAGCGGTTGATGTAGTCATCCCGCTCTTCATGCTGCCGGAGCGCGTTCATCCTCGCGCGATGTAGCCGAGACGCAACGGTGTGCGCCTAATTACAAATGTGTGTGAGTTTGTGTAGGTGCGTGTGTGTGTGTGTGTATTTGAGAGGAGGAGGAGCGACAGTGAAGGTTGCCTCGCCGCTCCCACCTCACTGCCGCTGACAATCGCTGGCAGTGCGACACACACACACACACACACACAAGCACTCTATGTACAGCGAAACCTGAGAAGAAGAAGAAAAAAAAAAGAGAAAAGTCAACAACAGCAGCGGCAGACGAGACTCAGCCGATGCACGCGCGTGTGTGCCAACAACACACTGCGAGACAGATCGGGGGTGGACGAAGAAGAAGAAGGAGAGAGACAGAGACAGAGAGAGACACACACACAAATGGTAACGAAGCAGAGATGGTACCACAAGAGCAAAAAAAAAAAAAAGAGCGCACAAGACAAAGAGATGTGACACAGGCACACGCACGCGCAGACAGACAACGAGAGAAAGGAAGAGAGAGAGGCGCTCTGTGTGTGTTTGTGTGTGTTATGTGACACCAGCGCAGATGTATGTGCACACACCGAGAAGCACCGACACGGTCACGTGTATGTGTAGACGCCACGTGTGTGGGTTGTGCGTTCAGCAAGAGAGAAACTGTGGAGGAGAGGGGGCGCGAGATGTAGGCGATGACAACCGCACGCAACACCAGCGGTCAGCGATCGTTGTCTGTCGCGCTCAGCGTGGCACAATGCAGACAACTTCTTTTCAATTAAAAAAAAAAAAACAGGAGAAAGAGAGTGAGTGAGTGAGTGAGTGAGTGGGTGAGTGAGTGGGCGTGTGTGAAGGAGGGAGGGGGGGTTGTGAGAGCCGCCACTTACAGTTGAACAGTAAAGGAAGCACAGCTCCAACACACACAAACACACACGCACACAAACACACGCACACGCACACGCAGAGAGAGTTGGTGGAAGAGAACGAAAAAAAAAAAAAACAAGAACAGAGGAGGAGAAGTTCAATAGAAAGGAGGAAGAGGACGACGAAGAGGATCCGCAGCAGATACTTCTAGTGTGCGCACATGTACATGCCACCAACAACACGAGCAACGTGACCGCGCCGCTCGCAGCGGAGGAGGAGGGGGAGGGGGAGAAAACACAATAAAACAAAGCAAACAAGAAGAAGGGAAGTGAGGAGAGGAGGAGAAGCACGCTGTGCCGCTCACACACACACACACACACACACACACACACACACACACACAGCAGAATGAGATGTACACCGTCGGGACGAGCGGAGACGTGAACGGCAGCTCCACACCGCCAAAAAAAAGAAAAAAAAAAAACAGCAGAAACAAAAAGACAGAGGAGAACACACACAGAAGAGAGAGAGATAGCAAAGAAGTCGATGTCGTCTCGGAAGGAAGAAGAGGTGCGAGGGAAGAGGGAGGAGGAGGGACGAAGAGGAAGAAGAAGAAGAGGAGAGCGAGGCGCTGATGTTCAACTGGTGCTGCTGCTGCTACAGCGACAGACAGCGGGACAGAGAAGAGAAAAGAAGAGTGGGAAGAGAGAGAGAGAGACCCAGCAGCAGCAGCAGCAGCAGCGGCAGCAGCAGCGCCTCAGTGATCACTGCAGAGTGTTGCCGCGGCAGTCGGCAGTGGGCAGTGAAGCAAAAAAAAAAAAAAAATCAATATAGACAGTGTTGTGAGCGCAAGGACACACACCAGCGAGAGAGAGACAGAGAGAGAGAGGGTGTCTCTGTGTGTGAGTGTTGGTGTGTGTGCGGGTGAAGGAGAACTACAGGGGTGCTGAACGTCGTTGCCAGCTCAGAAACAGTAAACAGACCCACACGAACACGAAGAGACACGCGCGACGGCACAGGAAACAAAGATGAGTGAGACCACACACACAAACACACTAAAGAAAAAAAAAAAATGTGTACACAGTGAGCCAAGTGAAGACGCGGAGATGTTGAGTTGCGCAGCAGCGGCCGGCAAGCAGGTGCTAGACACTGCGCCAGTGATGACTTGTAGGACGAGGGGTGAGGAGCGGAAGAGAGACTAGGGGGGGTGTCCGGCGTGTGCCAGCGCAGTCCCGCCCTCCTCTCTGATGATGGATGAGTTTTTTGAGTGAACGAGTGAGTGACCGGTGTGTCACTCTACGCTCTGCGGACATCAGCAACAGTGTGCACATGCACGTATGTATGTGTGTATGTGTGTGTGTGTGTGTTTCAGAGGGTCAGACAACATGAAAGAGAGATGCAGAGCGAGCGAGTTTGCACAGCAATGCGCGACCGTGAGGAGTAGATGACCTGTGGCGCGGCGGACGAGAAGGCAGTCCTCGAACATCAGACACACACACACACACACACTGGGCACACACACATGACTATCCCTATTCAGAACTGCGTGTATGTGTGTGTGTGTGTTTTGTGTGTGTTTGTGTGTGTCGGTGGGCACAGAGAAGGACATCGGTTTTGTGTGTGATGTTTGCATGCAAATCACTTTATCTTCGTACGAGGGGAGAGAGAGAGCGAGGGGAGGGAGGGGGGGGGGGGGCACCGCGCGCGCTGAAGGACGGGGGATGACAGAGTTGGGGGGCAACTTCTCGGACTCGCTGCTGCTAGACGTGGGCTGTCACTCCACTCGACACGCTTTACAGAGGGAGGTACATCACACAAACACATACACACATACACACACACACACACACACACACGCAGTATCTTACCCCCACTCCTCCTCCTCCTCCTCCTCTCTTTCCTTCCTCCCTGCCACGCCCCCATCCTGTGTCCGTGTGTGTGTGTGTGTGTGTGTGTGTGTAAGACGAGACGAGAGTGGGGGGAGGCCGATAGACAAGACAGTGGTAAGTCCGTGAGTGACTGAGTCGAAGAAGCGATCAACGTCCTCCCTTCGCTAATACAAAAAGACAAGAGGAAAAGAAAAAACCGATACGACGAAGCGCAGACCAACACACACACACACACACACACATACATGGAGGGACGAACTCGAGAGAGAGAGAGATGGCAAAGATATGAGGGAGTTGACTCGCTACTAGTGTCCATGACCGTGTCCATGTCCGTGTCCGTGTCCGTGTCCGTCTGCACCGTCCCCGGTATCGTTGCTGCAGTCGCCACAGCAGGGACAGAAGTTGAGTCGCCCGCGCTCCCGCAGCGTGTACGGGTCCCACGGCTCCTCCCCGCCATCCAGCAAGGCCCTCAGTGGCACCGGCATCATCGCCATCTCCACACGGCGGCCGCACGACTCGCCAACAGAGGTGTACTGGGCTGCCATGTGCGTCACACGGGCCTGCGCGACGGCGTCGTCACCCGGCGCGCCAAGGTGATCGCCGTAGAGCACGACGACCTTGGAGCACCGTGGCGCCGTCAGCAGCGAGCGCAGACAGCCGCCAAGCGCCGCCGGGGTGCTGCCGATCACCACCACAGCCGGCGCGGGCCCGCACCGCGCGGCGGCCTCCGGCGACGCAGACTGGAGAGCCGCGACGATGCCGCGGTGCACGGCGCTGATGTGCTCGCCGATGAAGTCGACCATCTCGCGGAAGGCGTCCGCCATCGTCGGCGCCGTCGCCGTCGAGGACGCGCTGCGGTCGCGCGCCTGCGTGTAGCTCGGCACCGACGTGTAGGGCAGCCGCACCACCACAGCAGGGCTGTGCAGCAGCGCGTTGTCCGGCTGCATCGCCGCGAAGGCGGTGTACCACGCGATGTGCATCATCGCCTTTCCACCGGCCTGCGCCAGCGGCAGCTCCGCCAGGTCCAGCACCAGCACCGTACCATCCGCCGGCGCCAGCGATGCGGTGTCCATCGCCGCGCGCTCCTGATCCACACCACAGAAGGAGCCCTCGGGCAGCGCCGCCGCGGCGTAGTAGTGCGGACACACGATCACCTTGCGATTGCCTGTCCACGCCGAGGCGAGCCGGAAGTTGTCCGTCGTGTCCGCCAGCGAGGCCAGCGTGCGCAGCGCCACCGCACTGGAAGAGGAGACGGCGGCGGCGGCGAGCAGGCGCAGCTCGCGCTCCACCGTGTCGACCAACGCTGCCGCCGCCGCCGCATCCCCGCCCTCCTCCACCCACGGCAGCAGCGGCACCTCGTCGTAGAGGATGTCGTACAAGTTCCACGTCTCCCTCCACACCATGTGTACGACGCTGCTGTCCAGCGATGCGAGCCACGCCGGCGTGGACTCGTCCGACGGCACCGACGCGCTCAGGTGTCGCGTCTGTGCCGCGGTGAGCGCGGCGGCGTGGATGCCAACTGGAAACAGCGTGAAGCGATACGGCTGCATCACCGACACCGGCCCCGGCGCAGCCTCGGAGGACGAGGAAGGAGGAGAAGATGAAGAAGGCGACGACGACGGTGGCGGCGGTGGCAGCAGCAGGGCAGAGTAGAAGGAGTTCAACGGGGGCGGGCTGTGCGTGTGTCGGAAGCCGCGGATGTGCATGGAGGCGGCTTGAGAGTTCTCGGCGCACGCGCCCTTGCCACGCACACGAACAAACATTGCGCCAGTTGAAGGTAACAGCGATGAGGAAGAAGGATGAAGGGTGCGTGTGTGTGCGTGTGTGTGTTTTATGTGTGTGAATGTGGACGAGGTGCACACAGCTGATGTGATGAGTGGGTGAGTGGTCCAGACAGTGGAGGCGAGACTGCCGCGATGGCAGCGGTGAGGACAGATCTGTTGGCACGACAGAGACACGAAAAAAAAAAAAAGCAAACAAACAAAACGTGGACACGATAGAGAGAGAGTGTGTGTGTGGCAGAGTGCGTGACGGACGTTCGTGTGTGTGTCTGTGTGTGTGTGTGTGTGCACACACCTTGTCCATCACAGTGGGGAGAGAGAGGGACTAAAGGCGACTCGGGTGGCGCACGAGGTGGGCAGAGGAGACGCCAGGCGTGCATCACTCGCCGCGTTCGTCGTCGCGTGTGTCCATGCGCGTGCGCCTGCTTGAAAGAGAGAGAGAGAGTCGCGCCACAAGACGGGTCCACGCGTGTTGCTACTTCACCACTCCTTCTACGACCACTACCAAAGAAGCGCCTGACCAACCACGAGGTGGACTTGTGCACCGTCGCGTGCCAACACACACGCACACAGGGGGGTAAGTACTCATTCACTCACACACACACACACACGTATCTACAAACTTGTGCATGCACTTCCATGCGTGCCGAGGTCTCTCGCGGTCCGCGATATCTGAGACACCGAGGGAGCCGACGGCGTCACACACACACACACACACACAGACAGGAAAAAACAAAAACAAGAAATGAAGGAGCACCAGAGGACTGGAGGATAGACAGAGGGAGGTGGTGTGGATGGACATCGAGAGAGCTGAAGGCGGTGGTGCTTCGGTGTGCGCGCAAGTTGGCGCACACTCGCACACGCCCGCCTGCACCCTTGACCAGTTGCCGCCGCACAGGCGGAGGGGTGAGGGCACACCTTCGTTACGTCTCGGCCACCATCCGCTCACACCCGCGCAGAGTTGCGGACGAGGAGATCCGCGGGATCGGCCGTGGAGGTCTACAAGACGCTGAAGTGGCTGCTCTCGTCATTGCGTTCGCCACGGCGGCGTCGGAACGCGTTGACGACGCGGTTGGCGTTGAGGTGATGGTGCCGCGCTTCATTCCACAACGCACGAGCGCGCAGCCGGCGTGCCTTCTCGAGGTACTTCCCCTCCGCATACTCATCTGTGGTCTCCTGCGCCTTGGCGACAGCGTCGTCCAGCTTCGCCAGCATCGTCTTGGCATCGTCGTCCAGCACACTCGCGTCGAAGCTCTTGCCAAACACGGGCTCCCGCACGGGCAGCAGACGCGAGATGAGGCCAGTGAAGAGCACACCCGTCGCCACGATGGCGCAGGCGAACCACTCTTCGGCGCGCAGGCGCGTGACGTTCATGAAGTCGCCGAACGTCTCCACCGCGAGGATCTGGAAGCCGAAGCAGAAGGCGAGAACGGCCACGAAAGGGCGCGAGCGGGACCAGATGCCCTCCAGCACGTTCCACTCCTCGTACAGCTTGCGGCAGTTGAACATGTGCAGCAGCGTGCTCAGCACAAACACGTTGAAGACGATTGTCTGATGCTCGACGCCGTCCGTCGGGCCCGCCTTGAACCACACGTTGCCGTACTGCTGCACACTCAGCGTCAGCGCGAGCATGTAGGCAGCGGAGGACAGGATCGTGACGTTCATGCGACGAGAGACCAGCGGCGCCTTGCGGCTCACCGGGCCACGGCGCAGACACTCCTCGCTTGGCTCCTCCGTCGCGAGCGCCAGTGCAGCCAGCGTGTCCATGATCAGGTTTACCCACAGCAGCTGCACCGTCGTCAGCGGCGACGACGCGCCTCCTGCCATGAGACATCCAATGAACGTCAGCGCGACGGAGACGTAGTTCACCGTCAGCTGCAGCTGCAGGAACTTGCGAATGTTGTCGTTCACGCAGCGGCCCCACACAACGGCGCGCTGGACGGAGCGGAAGTTGTCGTCCAGCAGCACGATGTCAGCGGACTTCACCGCGATGTCCGTGCCGCTGCGCATCACAAACCCGACGTTCGCCAGACGCAGCGCCGGCGCGTCGTTCGTGCCGTCGCCGGTCACAGCAACCACCTCGCCGCGCGTCATCAGCATCAGCACCAGCAGCTGCTTGTCCAGCGGCTGCGAGCGCGCCATCACAGTCATGTGGTCCAGCACAGGCCAGAACTTCGCCATGCGGTCGTCGTCGCCGTACGCGTCGTACACAAGGTTGCGGAAGTCCTGGCCAGTCATCGCAAGATCGCCGTAGTACGGATTGAAGATGCCGCACTGCCGCGAGATGGCGACGGCGGTGTCAATATTGTCGCCAGTGCACATGCGCACCGTCACCCCGGCCATCTGGCACTTCATCACGGCGTCCGCCACCTCCGGGCGGAGCGGGTCCTGGATCCCGAGCAGGCACAACCACACCAACTTCTCCGTCGGCTCGGTGTCTGGGAGATCAGTCCCCTTGATCACCGTGTACGCCACACCGATCGTTCGGTTCGCATCCGTCGCGAAGGACCGCAGCTGCGCCGTGATCAAACCACGCGCCTCGTCTGTCATGGGCACCTCGTCGCCCGCCTCGTTCACGTAGCGGTCGCACAGCGGCAGGATGCGGTCGGACCCGCCCTTCACGTGGTGCAGCAGCGTGCCGTCCTCCTGCCGCACAACGGCGCTCATGCGCTTCCGGTCGCTCGTGAAGGGGAACATCGTGTAGCCGCGCTGCCGGCACGCCTCGCGGATCCGCTGGTGCGGCCGCGACTTCATGTCGCGCGCATCCGCCTCCGTCATCGCGACGCGGTCCACGAAGTCCAGCAGCGCGTTGTCCGTCTTGTTGCCCTTGTCCGTCACCCACTGCCAGTACGGCGCCACCGTGTGCCCCTCCTTGTCCGCCGTGCTCACCACCTTCTCGCTCGAGCTGTTGATCGCGATGCCCTCCGTCATCCTCAGCAGTGATGTCTGACGAAGATCTGCCATCGGGATG
The DNA here is from genome assembly GCA_019188245.1 of Novymonas esmeraldas. Lineage (NCBI taxonomy): Eukaryota > Euglenozoa > Kinetoplastea > Trypanosomatida > Trypanosomatidae > Novymonas > Novymonas esmeraldas. The sequence goes on along the minus strand of JAECZO010000105.1, from coordinate 83,388 downwards.
GGCTCTGGCAGATCGCCTGGCCGCTTCACAAACAAGTGCTGCATGCCGAGGTAGCCCTGCACCACGCTCATCAAGTTCTGCGTCAGCGTACCGGTCTTGTCGCTGCAGATCTGCGTGGCGTTGCCCATCGTCTCGCACGCGCGCAGGCGGCGGACCTGGTTGTTGTCGTCGTGCATCTTGTTCTGCGAGTACGCAAGCGCGATCGTCACCGCCAGCGGCAGACCCTCCGGCACCGCGACGACGACAATGGCGACGCACAGCAGGAAGTAGTCGAGGAAGTGTCGATACGACGTGCCCGGCTCGTGGCGCAGCATGCGGAAGGCTTCCATCCCAGCGAGGAGCGCGAAGAGCAGCAGCGCGGCGCTCAGGCCGACACGGCCGATCAGATCCGCGAGCTCGTCAAGGCGCTCCTGCAACGGCGTCGGACGCGGTGCGCCAGAGCCTCGGGACTCCATCAGCAGCTTCCCGCCGAAGGAGCGCTCGCCCACCGCGCACGCCAGCATGTACGCGTCCTCCGCCGTGTTCACCACCGTGCCGGTCAGGATGATCGGCGCCTCCGCCGTCTTCTTCTTCGGGTCGTTCTCGCCCGTCACGCTGCTCTCATCGATCACGACGCTCATCCCCGTCACGTAGAACCCGTCCACGGGCACCACCAGTCCGGAGGAAAGATTCACAATGTCGCCCACCACGATGTCCGTCACGTCGATCGTCACCTCCTTGCCGCCGCGGCGGACGCGGATCGGCTGGGCAGAGTTCTCCTCCGTCAACTTGTGAAACTTCTGCTCCTTGCGGTAGTCATTCACAGACGAGACGGAGGTGACGATGAGCACGGAGCAGATGATGGCGAAGCCCTCGATCCACCCGGTCTTGTAGTTCACGTGTGTCTCTCCCGGCTCTGGTACAGTCAGGCCGAGGACGAGGGACACGATGGCGGCCACCGTCAGCAGTCGGATCATGCTGTCCTCCCACGCCGCTTTGTAGATCTCCCAGAAGGTGAGCGGCGGGTCCTCGGGCAGCATGTTCTTGCCGAAGAAGTGGCGCCGCTCTGACACCGTTTTTGCGTCCACGCCGTCGCGTAGCGAGGTGTGGAATGTCTTGGCGATCCCCTCCACTCGTCCAAGCTTCGCATACATGGGCAGGCCCTCGCTGGCACGGCCGAAGATGTCCTCGAGGGTTGCCTGAATGCCCGTTCCGAAGTGCTCCCCGCCCATCACCACCGTGTTCGACCGCTGGCTGGCGCGGAGCCGCACCGACGAGGCGAGGTCCTCCTTGCGCATGCGATCGAACTCGCCAACGTCGAAGTCGTAAGTGCCGTAGGAGCGCGACGCGGTGGCGGCCGGCGACAGACGCATCGCAGCGTCGTTATGCGCCATGATTGCAGCGAGAAGGTGGAGGAGCACACACACACACACGCTCACACACTCGAGTGATGCACGTAGCGGACGCACAGAGAGAAATTAAAAAAAGAAAAAAGAAAAAAAAAGAGGCAGAGAAAAAAAAAAAAAAACGAAGATCTTCCAGACGCACAGAGTGACGTGTGATGCAGGCGCGCACACACACACACACACCGCTGCAGAGACGGCACCGGTTGTGGAAGCAGCTGCAGTGGTTGGCCGAGTGGGAGAGGAGGAAGGGAGCGGAGCGGCTGAGGGAGAGAGTGTGTGTAGGGAGACAAAGAGCGGCTGCGTTGACGCAGACAAACACACTTTCACGCAGATGAACTCGACTCGGAGAAGGAAAAAAAAAAAAAAGGTCAACGTAAGGAGCGATGCGAATGCTGGCGCACAAACACACACACACACACAGACTTGCAGGTGTGTACCAACTGCGTCCCCCGCTCCTCTCAGCCTTCTGGGTATAGACTGCGCGTGTGCAGTGCGAAAGACGCGCCACAGCACCGGCACCGAGCTGAGAAGTCACAGACACGCACACACACACACACGCACACACACACACACACACACACACACACACAAACACACGTGCAGGCTCAAGACCGTCGCGGAGACGATAGCGACAGCAAAGGCAGGAAGTAGCAAAAAGTTATTTTTGTGGGTCTGTTGAATTCAGGTGTTGAACGACGAGCTGCCAATTGTCATGGTCACGTCGGAGTGAGATGGAGGAGGAGGCGCGGTGTGAGAGTGTGAGAGTGTGAGATTGTGAGAGTGTGAGAGTGCGATTAGGCACGTCAACGCGCCAGCCCCGTTCGTGTGTGTGTGTGTGTGTATAAAGCGGAGAAGAAGGGAGTGAGTAGGAGGAGCCAGCTCGTCAGACATCAAACATACATGACATGGAAAGAAAGAAAGAAAAAAAAAAAAAGACAGCGCCGCCGTGCAACGCGTGGTGGTGCGCCTCACCGACATGGACGTCCCCCCTTCCCTCCACTATCGGTGGCGAAGGGAGGGAGAAGCAGCAGCAGCAGCAGAGGGGACACCGCCTCGCTCAGGAGAGGCGAGGTGAAGAGAGAGGGGAGGGAGGAAGAGGGCCGGGAGGGAGTTGCGGTCACGATGCGCCTTCTCAGTCCCTCCTACCCCCAACTCCTTTTTTTTTTTTTTTGGCCGGCTCTCATGGGCACTCACATTGTTGGGTTCTTTAGCAAGAGAAGGCCACGGCTCAACTCAGACAGACTCACACACACATTCACATTCACACACACACACACACACGCATAAAGCCATTCCCCACCTGCGCCTGTCATTACTTTAACAAATCGAATCACCAAGCGCACACCCATACACACACCCATACACACACACACACACACGTGCAGTGGAGAGAGGCGAAGAGAGGCAGGGAGACTCGCAGGCAACAGACGCCACCACACGGGAAACAAAAGACAGAGAAAGAGTGTCTGTCTTTGTGTGAGTGTATGGGTATGTTGGTGTAGATGGAAGGCAAGTCCGCGACTCCATCGCCGTCCCTCCCTCCATCGATCTTCCAGGCACGCGGCCCACTCTTGCTCACAGGTCGCGCAGCATAGACGAGTAGAGAAGGGTGCTGTCGCACAGCGCGTCGAGGTGGTCTGCCTGATCACGCGCGTGCTTCATCAGCAGCATCGTCTCCGCATCCTGGCCAACCGGCACGTTGCCGTTGTCCTTCGTGCTGCCCTCATAGTCGAGCTTCTGCTTGATCTGATCCGTGTTGTTGCGCAGTGAGCTGAGCAGCGCCTCCACGTAGTTGCTGACCGCCAGACTCTGGCCCGCCTTGAAGGAGTCACCGACCGTGGTCACCGGCAGGTTCATCAGGTTCAGCTTGTGGAACGCATCCACCTCCAGCTTCACTGGGATCTCGTGCAGCACGCCCTCCTTGGTGACCCCCGTCTCCTTCGCGTACTGGGCCAGGCTGCGGCGGCGCTGGTAGCCACGCTCGGTGGACACGAGCGCGTCGTACTTGTAGTACGCCGCCGTGGGCGTGTAGGCGCGGATGTGGGGACGGCCCAGCAGACTCGTGCGGAAGGGGTCGTAGGTGAGGAGGATCGCCGGCAGGCTCTCCTTGTGCAGGTCCTGCAGACGGCGCATCGTGCGGTTGGAGAATGGATTGAAGCGGGCGCTGGAGATCACGAACTGCCCAATCACGTTGGTGTCGAGGTTCTCCTGGCTGTACATGCCTTCGAAGATCACCTTGTCGGCCTCGAGCAGCTGGCGCTCCTTCTGCGTGCGCAGCTGCCGGTCTTCCTCTGACATGCGGTCGTCGTCCTCCACCTCGATGGACGGGTTCGTCCGCACGTCCGTCACCTCCACCGCATCGCCGAGCTGAAGGCCGATGACGCTGCCGAAGATGTTGCGGCTGCTCGTGGCGGTGCGGGCGTTGTACAGCAGCGCGCAGACGGCAGGGAAGGAGAGGTTCACAACCTTCGGAACAGGGAACTCGGTTGTCTTCACGCACCCCTTGTCATCCCGCATCTCCAGCTCACGGTCGATGACCTCCTGCACCTCCGTCACATTCAGTCGCGGGAAGCGGGCGTACATTGTGATGAGCTGTGTGTGAATGTGTGGTGTGTGTTTGTGTGTGTACTCGATGTGGAACGTGTGCCACGTGAGACGTGACGGAAGGAGAGCAGCGGCGGCGGTCGCAGGACGATGCTGGTCTGCTTCGCCAGAGAGAGGGGACAGTCAAAAAGGAAGAAGAAAGACGAGAAAGAGAAAGCGCGCGGGACTTGTGAGAGAACGTGAGAGAGAGCACGTCAGCGTGTGCGTTATGTGTGTGTGTTTGATTGAAGGAGCAGGGGGGGGGCAGTGGTTAGGGTACACAGGTAGAGGGAGAGGGAGGGCAAGAGCGTGATGGCGGTGTGGGTGCGAGTCGCCGCGACGATCGCGAACGAGCCCTGCATCCACATACACACACATAACGCGCACACACACACACACACACACACACCCACACGTCTGTACACAGACACAGGCATCTGCAACTCTGTGCATCTCTGAGATACAGACGTGTCCTTCTCTTTCCATACTCTTTGTGATTTTGCCTTTTCTTTTTTTTTTTTGTTTTTTGCATGTGCTCGTTACAGTTGCTGAAACAGCCCTCGCCAGGCGAAGACACACACACACACTCACACACACACTCACACATGAACACTCACGAACAAACACGAGCACCTACACTTCTTTTTTGTTGTTGTTGTTGTTCTTGAACCACAAGCATGATGAGCCGCACGACAATCCAAAACGAAAAGAAAAACAAAACACACACACGCACACACAAAGACAGAGTTGTAAAACGAGACAGTGCGGAGCGACGTGGGAGACTCGCCGGGAGGGAAGAGGAGGGAAGGGAGAGAAGGGGGAATGGCGGGGGCTGCTGTGCATCTCCATCACCGCCATCCTCGAACTCTATCGCTCTCCTTCTCTCTTTCTCTGCCTCTTGACGCACATCTCCTCTGCCTCGTGATCCTGTGTGGTGCACACACAAACACATACAGACAGGCACACACACACACGCACACACACATACGTGCGCAAACGCATAGGTGTGCGGCAGCATGAAGAAGCCTGATAGAGAGAGACGTCACAGGAGACGGAGAAGGCGGGGGGGAAGCAGGAGAGAGCGGCTCCACACGCGAGGGTGGCCTTGCGACCACATCCGCGAGCGGTGCGACGGTGGTGCCCGCGGTTCAACGGATGCGAGAGGTCCACCAGCACTCACCCACACACACACCAACACACGCGTACACGCACATACATGCACACACCCAAAACACAAACAAAAGAGAAAAAAAAAAGAGAGACATGCACTTGCACGAGGCCGAGCAACGGCTTACGACTTGGGAGACGTGAGGTCCACCATCTGGCGGTACACATTGCGCGACAGCTCCGTCGTCATGTCGCGGTCCATGTGAGCGCGGCGGAACGCGTTCACGACGCGCAGCGTCCCCACGTGCTCGGCGTAGGCGCGGTACCACAGGCTCAAGACGCGCGCGCGCGTCGCCTTGTTCAGCGCCTCGCCAAGACGACCGGCGCGCTCGTCAGCCGTCCGCTCCACATCCTTGGCGAGCCGCACAAGGAACTGCTTCGCATCCTCGTCCACGTTCTCGGCATCGAACTCCCGCTGGAACGTCGGCTCCGTCGCCGTGATGAGCCGCGACGCCATGCCGAGCGGGATCGTCGCGAAGGTCACGGCAATCGTCACCGTCCACTCGGGGAAGCGAAGACGTGTGACATCCATGAAGTCGCCGAACGTCTCCACCGCGAGGATCTGGAACACCACGCAGAAGCACATGACGATCATGAACGGCTTCGAGCGCTCAAAGCCCTCAAACACATCAATCTCCTGGTACAACTTGCGGCAGTTAAACATCTGGAACAGCGCCCCGAAGACGAAGACGTTGAAGACGAAGGTCTGATGCTCGCGGCTGTACCGCTGCACGTTGAACCACCCGTAGGCGAACAGCTGCGACACGAGTGTGACGATCAGATGATACGCCGCCACCAACGTAATCGTGACGTGCATACGACGAGAGACCAGCGGCGCCTTGCGGTGGATCGGTGGCCGGCGCAGACACTCCTCGCTTGGCTCCTCCGTCGCGAGCGCCAGTGCAGCCAGCGTGTCCATGATCAGGTTTACCCACAGCAGCTGCACCGTCGTCAGCGGCGACGAGCGCCCGCCTGCCATGAGTGCGCCGATGAACGTCAGCGCGACGGAGACGTAGTTCACCGTCAGCTGCAGCTGCAGGAACTTGCGAATGTTGTCGTTCACGCAGCGGCCCCACACAACGGCGCGCTGGACGGAGCGGAAGTTGTCGTCCAGCAGCACGATGTCAGCGGACTTCACCGCGATGTCCGTGCCGCTGCGCATCACAAACCCGACGTTCGCCAGACGCAGCGCCGGCGCGTCGTTCGTGCCGTCGCCGGTCACAGCAACCACCTCGCCGCGCGTCATCAGCATCAGCACCAGCAGCTGCTTGTCCAGCGGCTGCGAGCGCGCCATCACAGTCATGTGGTCCAGCACAGGCCAGAACTTCGCCATGCGGTCGTCATCGCCGTACGCGTCGTACACAAGGTTGCGGAAGTCCTGGCCAGTCATCGCAAGATCGCCACGCGAGCGGTTGAAGATGCCGCACTGCCGCGAGATGGCAATGGCGGTGTCGAGGTTATCGCCAGTGCACATGCGCACCGTCACCCCGGCCATCTGGCACTTCATCACGGCATTCGCCACCTCCGGGCGGAGCGGGTCCTGGATCCCGAGCAGGCACAACCACACCAACTTCTCCGTCGGCTCGTCCTCAGGAATATCAGACTCCTTGATCACCGTGTACGCCACACCAATCGTGCGGTTCGCATCCGTCGCGAAGGACCGCAGCTGCGCCGTGATCAAACCACGCGCCTCGTCCGTCATGGGCACCTCGTCGCCCGCCTCGTTCACGTAGCGGTCGCACAGCGGCAGGATGCGGTCGGACCCGCCCTTCACGTGGTGCAGCAGCGTGCCGTCCTCCTGCCGCACAACGGCGCTCATGCGCTTCCGGTCGCTCGTGAAGGGGAACATCGTGTAGCCGCGCTGCCGGCACGCCTCGCGGATCCGCTGGTGCGGCCGCGACTTCATGTCGCGCGCATCCGCCTCCGTCATCGCGACGCGGTCCACGAAGGCCAGCAGCGCGTTGTCCGTCTTGTTGCCCTTGTCCGTCACCCACTGCCAGTACGGCGCCACCGTGTGCCCCTCCTTGTCCGCCGTGCTCACCACCTTCTCGCTCGAGCTGTTGATCGAGATGCCCTCCAACAAACGCGCTCTGTTCCGCGCGTTCACGTCACGAAGTGCAGAGATGGGCTCCGGCAGATCGCCTGGCTGGTTGATGCGGAAGCGCTGCATGCCGAGGTAGCCCTGCACCACGCTCATCAAGTTCTGCGTCAGCGTGCCAGTCTTGTCGCTGCAGATCTGCGTGGCGTTGCCCATCGTCTCACATGCGCGCAGACGGCGGACCTGGTTGTTGTCGTCGTGCATCTTGTTCTGCGAGTACGCAAGCGCGATCGTCACCGCCAGCGGCAGACCCTCCGGCACCGCAACCGCCACGATGGCGACGCACAGCAGGAAGAAGTCGAGGAAGTGTCGATACGACGTGCCCGGCTCGTGGCGCAGCATGCGGAAGGCTTCCATCCCAGCGAGGAGCGCGAAGAGCAGCAGCGCGGCGCTCAGGCCGACACGGCCGATCAGCTCCGCGAGCTCGTCAAGGCGCTCCTGCAACGGCGTCGGACGCGGTGCGCCGGCACCGCGAGACTCCATCAGCAGCTTCCCGCCGAAGGAGCGCTCGCCCACCGCGCACGCCAGCATGTACGCGTCCTCCGCCGTGTTCACCACCGTGCCGGTCAGGATGATCGGCGCCTCCGCCGTCTTCTTCTTCGGGTCGTTCTCGCCCGTCACGCTGCTCTCATCGATCACGACGCTCATCCCCGTCACGTAGAACCCGTCCACGGGCACCACCAGTCCGGAGGACAGATTCACAATGTCGCCCACCACGATGTCCGTCACATCGATCGTCACCTCCTTGCCGCCGCGGCGGACGCGGATCGGCTGGGCAGAGTTCTCCTCCGTCAACTTGTGAAACTTCTGCTCCTTGCGGTAGTCATTCACAGACGAGACGGAGGTGACCAGCAGTACGGAGCAGAGGATAGCGAAGCCCTCGATCCACCCGGTCTTGTAGTTCACCTCCGTCTGTCCTGGATCCGGTACAGTCAGGCCGAGGATGAGGGACACGATGGCGGCCACCGTCAGCAGTCGGATCATGCTGTCCCCCCACGCCGCTTTGTAGATCTCCCAGAAGGTGAGTGGCGGGTCCTCGGGCAGCGCGTTCTTGCCGAAGAAGTCACGCCGCGCCTCCACGGTGGTCACGTCGATGCCGTCCTTCGCGGACGACCGCAGTGCCTGCAGTGCGCCCTCGAGGCGGCCGAGCTGCTCGTAGAGCGGCATCGCCTCGTTCGCACGGCCGAAGATGTTCTCGAGGGGCGCCTGCACCTCCGCACCGATGGCGCGCTCGGCTTCGGTGAAGCTGCCTGGCGCGGCAGGCGGCACCGCGGCAGCACCACCTGCCCTGTGGCGCTGCTGCTGGTCCTCCGTGTTCACCACGACATCGGTGGCGTGATGGGACGTCATGTTTGCTCGAGTATGAGTGTGTGTGTGTGTGGGTATGAAGGCAGGGAAGGTGGTGTGTGTGTGTGGAGGAGGATGAGGAGGGGGCAGTAGACGTGAACACAAGTGCCGGTGTGAATGTTGGGGGAGGGAGGGGGAGGAGGCCCTGCAACACACGCACAAGAAAAAGAAAAACAAAAAGAGAGGGAGAGAGCGACGGAGCCAGAAAACTGAAGAAAAGAAAAAAAAAAACACAAAAATAGCGAAGAGACACAAAAGAAGAAGAGTGAGAGGCACACACACACACAAAAGGAAAAAAAAAGAACAGACTCAAGCACTATTGTGTGTGTATGTGTGTGTTGGGGAGAGAGGAGGGGCAATCAACGGTCTCAGCACCCCTTTCTTCTTGTTCTGTTAGTGGTGGTGGTGGTGGTGGATTGACTCGCCAGCGCTCTTCTCTCTTCTCTTTCTATTTTTTTTTTGTTTGTTTGTTTCTTGACGGTCACACACGCAACGGTGAGAGAGAAAGAGAAAGAGAGAGACTACAGGGGGGAGGAAACTGAGACGACAACAACACACTCTGTTGCACGTCGCACCAACACAGCTCCAGGAGAGGCAGGGAGGGAAGGGAGGGGAGGAGGGGAAGGGACTCTTGCGCGACAGGCAAAACAAACACACAAACAAAGATACAGAGAGAGAGAGAGATAGAAGATATCCGTGCACCTGTCGGTGTGTGTGTGTGTGTGTTTGTGTATGTCTGTCTGTCGGCGTGGGAGGGAGGGAGCGGAGAGGGAGGGTGAAGGTGACGACGGTGTTGGCAGTTGGGTGGAAGAGAAAGAGAGAGACGGGGGAAAGTGAGGGACCAAAATCAAATTTAAAAAAAAAAAGAAAACACTGTGCGTCTCTGCAACTCACTCACTCATACACACATACGCACACGCACGGTGGCTTTCTCTCGTCGTCACGGTAGTGTCTGTGTCGTTTTTTTTTTTTTGGCGACACACCTGTACCGGCTGTGTATGTTTATGTGTGTGTGTATGTGTGTGTCGTAAGCGACGACGGTGTCAACAACTGGTCTGCGAGCCCCGCCCCCGTCGTGGTGGAAGAGAGAGTGAAGGAGAGAGAGAGAGAGAAAGGAAGGAGGGGCGAGTCAGCGACTGGATGCTGCGCCTCCTTAGCAAGTGTGGCCCGCCACACTCCGGACCGGGCAGCGGTGAAGTAGAGAGAGAGCGAGAGAGAGTGGAGGGGGAGAGAGTGTGCGTGCACGTCACTGACTTTTTTTTTTTTTTTCAGAGAAGACAACAACAACAACAAGAGAGAGAGTGTGAGAGAAACAACGGAGGCGCAACAAAAAAGCTCCGGAAGAGAAGATCAGAGAAAGGGGAGAGAGAGGGCGGCAGCTGCACACCGATACATGTGTACGTGTGTGTAAGTGTGTGTGTGTGTGTGTGTAAGTGTGTGTTTGCGTGTATGAAGCCACCAGGAGAGTGAGATAGAGGGGACAGCAGAGGAGGAGAAGATTCATAGGAGATGATACGAGCACCAACGCGAGCGTGGGTATGTCGTGCGTCGGAGCCGTTGTGCACCACCGCAACAACAAAGACACAGAGAGAGGGAGGGAGGGAGGTTCACCTGTGTCAGCAACAGCAGAGGGGAGGAGACCCGGTACTAGTACCACAGCAGAGAATCCTACTTGACGCGATATGCAAAGCAGGTCTGTCTGTGTCCGCACGTGTGTCTGTGTGTATGTCCATGTGCCTGTCTCAGCGCGCCACGCCGCCGCGTTCAGCACCACCACCCTCTCCCGTCCACGGCGGCCGGCAGATACAACTCTCCTCCACACACAAACACACAGAGAAACAGCAGCAACAACAGCGGAACAGATCCATCGTTGAACACGTGCTCCAGACACATACACGCACACATGAACAGACACCACCTCAGCGGAAAAAAAAAAAAGTATAAGATCCACACAGAGCAACGCGCCGCTCGCCATCCGCGACCCTCCTCCACCAGCCCCGGTCGCCTCCTCTACACGGCTGCCGCGGAGTGATGAGACATCCCGTGCACCTCCCGCATCACCTCGGCGTGGAACCGGGAGAGCTCGGCGACAGCGCGGCGCAGCTTCACGTTCTCCTCCGCCACACGCTTGCTTTCGGCAAGAAGAACGTGCATGTTCGCCACAAATGCATCCGTCAGCTCCGGCGGTACGCCGATGCCGTCCACCGTTGGACTCGCATCCTTGATCGACACCGGCACCGCCGCTGCGGCGACCGGCTTCTCCTCTTCGTCGGTGCCGTCTGTCTGCACGCACCGCTCCGTCTTCTCGACACCGGGTGATCGGACCTCCGCCTCCACCACTGCGCGCCACTCCCTCTGCTCCTCCCGCATCCTAGTAGCATCCGCCTCCGCCGCGCACTGAGCCGCCGTTGCAGCAGCGGCCGTCGACCGGAGCGCTTGCACCTCCTCTGTCAGCGTCCTCCGCTGTCGCTCACCGTCAGCGACCACACTCCGCACTTTCACCTTCCAGTCTTCCATCTTTGCTCGAAATGCGTCCACCGTGATCACGGCCGCCTCGCGCTCCTGCGCAGCGGCGCTCAGCTCTGCCTGCAGGCGGTCCACCTCCGCACGCAGTGCATCGGACTCCGCGTTCAGCTCCGTGATCTGCTGCTTGAAGGCGGCACGCTGCGTCTCCACCTCCGACCCAGCGGACTCCTCGGCCGCCTCGCGCTCCTGCGCAGCGGCGCTCAGCTCTGCCCGCAGGCGGTCCACCTCCGCACGCAGCGTGTCGGCAAGGTGACCAGAGTCGATCCCATCGTGGGGCGGTGTGTGCTGCGTCCGCTGCATGGACGAGAGCTGCGCCTCGAGTTCGGCGATGCGGTCGCGATCGACAGTCATGGCGGCTGTGACGCGCTCCTTCCACGACGCGAGCTTTGCGGCCACGGCGTCGCGTAGGACGTCGGGAGGTATGGAGGCGGCAGTGATGTGTTGCTGCGACGCGAGTGGTGCTGGCGCGGAGGACGGCGAGGTGGGCGGTGTGCTGGCCGCGGCGAAGGACGCCGAGGAGGAGGCGCTGGCGGGTGCAGCGGCCTCCAAGGACGATAGAGCCGGCGTCGTGCTGGCGGGCTGGTGGTGCACCACGGCCTGTGCCTGCGCTGCGTGTAGCGCAGCGAGCGCAGTGTCCAGATCACGGCGGAGGGACGCTATCTGCGCCTGTTGCTCGTGGTGGGTAGCTGAGTGCTGCGCCTCGAGCACTGACGGCGGCGGCGGTGGCGCGGACGGCAGTTCAGAGAGTGGAGGCGGCGCTGCATGGGAGGCGGCGGCGAGCTGCGCCTGCAGCTCACGAATGCGCTCTTGATCGGACGTCATGGCTGCCATGACTTTGGACTTCCACGCGTCCACCTTCGCCTGCAGCTGATCGTAGTCGCGCTGCCGCTCGCGCAACTGCTCCTCCAGCTGCGACACGAGAAGTGTGTGCTGCATCTGCTGCTCCTCCAGCATCTGGCGTGTCTCGCGCAGCTGGGCAACAGCTGTGAGGGCCTCGCCGGGCTCGACGGACGGTGCAGACGCGGCAAGTGCGTCGTTGGCGGTGGCAGCGGTGAGGACGGCGGCCCTGTGAGGTCCGTCCAGCTGCCCTTGTGGCGATGGAGGCTGGTGGTACTGCTGCTCTGCGGGGGTGCCCGTGACGCCCTCAATGAAGGACTCCATTGCAGATATGCGCCTGTTCTTCTCGCGTATCTGATTGGCTTGCTTCTTCGCGATCTCGATGAGGTCCTCACGTGGCATCTGGCCGAGGTCGACGACGTGGGTGCGTGCGGCCGACATGTTGATCAACGCGCCGTGAGTGGCGGAGACGCCTCGTGTGGTAGTGTCGCACACACACAGAGACACGCCGAGGCGTATCACACACACACACACGCAGAAGGAGGCGGGGGGAGCGATGTAGCACGATGCGACACCAGTGGCGTTGCCCCTCCTCAGCGCTCGAGACTGCTCTCTATGGACTGTTACGCCTTGTATCTCTCTCTCTCTGTCTCTCTCTGTCTACGCAACGGCGTGATATTGCGCCGTCTCCACCACGCCTCAGTGACAACGTGTGTGTCTGTGTCTGCCGGTACTTCTGCGTGGACACACGAGTGAGTCCGCGTGTGTGTGTGTGTGTGTGTGTGGAAGAGAGGGAGCACGACAGTTGGTAAGTGGAGCGCGCAGACGCGCAGAGCAGACAACCCTCAAACCCCAACACACACACACTTGCGGGGGGATCAACTAAGAGAGAGACATACTTCCACTCCGCCGCCTTCCTCCACGCTCCATTGTTAATCAACGCGTGCAACAGAGCACAACCGCATCCGGAAACGCGTGTGTGTGTGTGTGTGTCTGTTGACGCATGTCCACCCGATGACCTCCCGCCTCCATCCAGCGCCTAACACACACACACACACACAATTACACTTACACGCAGACGACAGCACAGATGCACAGGCATCGGCCGGCCGCTTAGACAAGCGCCGACACAGTGCCCACCACGGTCACGTCCACGGCGCAGTCGAGCGCTGCGGCAGAGGGCACAGACGCCCCCGCCGCCTCGTCGCGTGGCCGCTTGCCGGCGTGGGCGGTCGCGGCACCCGAGTCGCCGAGCCGGCCGCACGGGACCACCGTGAAGCTCAGTCGCACCCGCTCTACTTGGGTGCGCAGGTCCACCTTTGCGAAGGCGGAGGCGAACACCGGCGCCACGGCGCCACGCCGCGCGTCGCGGGCCTGCGCGTTGAGCACGCGCTTGTCGTAGGCGGCGGGCGACTGCGCTGTGGGCGCTGCAGCAGCAGCAGCGGCGGCGGTGGTGGTGGACGAGGCGGCAGCGCTGTCGAGGCGCAGTGGCACGACCGCAACGACGTACGACTGCGGTGCGCTGCTCAGCTCCCCGCGCACGTGTGCGTGCACGACGATGTTGGCGGTCAGCGCATCGCTTGTGCCGACAGTGGTGCTGGCGGCCCGCGCGTCCGGCGCCGGTGGGGGTGGACGGCTGGGCCTGCCAGCGCCGCCGCCGCGTGTCGTCACGGCGTGCGTCTTGGTCGGGTGCAGGCGCACGTGGATGCCACTCACCTGCAGCGTGCCGGTACCGACTGGGTAGGGGACGGCGATCGTCTCAGCAGCCGCGGCAGCATCGCTGCTGCGCTGCCGGTTCGCCTCGCATGCGCCACGCAGCGAGGGAAGCTGAAAGGTCAGTGCAATCGGCCTCATGGCGCTGCTGTTGCTGCTGCTCAGGTGACCTTCGCACACAGATTGATGGAGAGAGAGAGAGAGTCGGTAGACACACACGGCACTCACGAACACCACGGGTGAAAGCGTCTGTGCGCGTGTATCTGTCTGTGTATCTGTTTGTGTGTTGGATTGTGTGCTGAGTGCGGTGATCGACGAGGGTGTGGCGAGCGAGAGAGGGGGAGAGGGAGGAAGAAGCAGTGGCCACAGCTCTCTCTTCGTGTCCTTGTCCAGGATGAGAAGCAGAAACATGCGATGACACGTCCGTGCATGTGTGTATGTGTGTGTGTGTGTGTGTGTGTGGCAAGGGGAGAGCAGTGTTGATCGATGCAGTGATTGTGATGAGAAGCACCGCAGCTGACCATCTTCTCTCTGTGTCTCGTCCCTACCCACCACCACTACCACCCCTCGCACACACGCACACACGCACACACGCACACATTCACACACGCGTACGCGACGTCCGTGTTGTTGTTTTTTTTCTCTTTCATCACACCGCCCCACTCCCTCCCGACCCTTCTCTGAGAGTGGATGGAGCCCGTACGCCTGCACACGTGGCTGCTTGCTTGTGTCTGCGTCTGAGTCGCGGAGCGTCAAGGTGTGCGCGTTGCGGCCCTGAAGTGAAAGAAGAGCACACACACACGTACACACACACACACACACTCACTTCTGCACACCTTACCGCTTAGCTGTTTAGCGAGGCACCCGTGGCGTGTGCCTCACCACCGCTTCGTCCTCCGTCGATCGACCAACGCGGCCTGTGATGAGGCACCGGCGCTCTTCCGCGTAAGACACACACACACACACACACACACACACACACACACACACACACACACACACAGATACACAGATACACCTCCTCCGTCATCACAGGTCCCTCCCCACCACCGCCATCGGCTCCGCACCGCGCGTGACTACGCATCCGTGCCGAAGCCGCCGCTCTCCTCGTCGGAGGAGCCGATGCCGTCCATGGCGGCGTGGTCCTCCTCCTCGTCCTCGTCCGCGGCGCGCTCGTAGTACCCGGTCAGGTGCACTGTGGGATACACGGCGGCCCGCTGCTCCGACCTCTGCCCTCGCTGACCCGCCTTGCCAGAGGACGTCGGCGCACCAGACGAGGTCGCCGTCGCCGTCGCCGTCGTGGGCCCCGTCTGTGGCACGAGGACGAACGACACCGGTCGAGAGAAGATGAGCTGCAGTGGGCAACACGTGAGCTGTTGGGCAGGGGAGAGCGAGCAGACAGCGAAGCGCGTTGGCAGGCCGTGGCCCTGCACGCACAGCGTCACCGGAGCATACGACCGCGCTGCCGCTGGTGTGTGGGAAGCTGCCGCTGCGGCGGCGGCGGCGTCCGCTGCCACCGCCGGTGCCGGTGGGACAACACTCGTGACAGCGCATTGCGTGATGACCAGCGACACGCCCTTTGGCACAGCAAAGCTCATCGGCACCCCGTCCGGCTTCAGCTCAGCCCCAAAGAAGCAGTTCAACATGATGGACCTTCTGTGTGTGTGTGTGTGTGTGTGTTTGTGTATGTCTGCGCACGTGCGTGCGTGTGGGTGTGTATGTGGGTGTGTGTGTGTGAGTGTGTCTCCGCTTCGCTCCTGACGGCGGTGGCAGACGACGAAGAACACGGAACACACACGATGGAGGAGAAGCAGAAGCAGATGAAGAGGGGAGCGATATCGTGTACTGCACTGCACTGCACTGCACTGCACCACCATCCGCGCACACACACCCCACACACACACACACACAGACGATGTGGGAGGAGGAGGAGGCGCGTTGTTCTCTTCCACCCGCTCCTCCTCGGGCTCTGCAGTGATGCTGCTGCCGCCGCCGTCCACCTCGCCGCCCCCGCAGTGCTCCGTCAGCGAGGTCCGACACGAGGGGCGCATCAAACCGCACCGTCGGACGCCATCGTGCGAGTCGTCAACACCCGTGCTCGAGACGGTGTGTGTGTGCCGTGTGGGGAGCGGAGGAAGAGATGCGGGAGGAGGAGGAGGAGCCCTCCGCAGCGCACTCGCAGCGAGGAAGAGAGAAAGGCGGGACTACACCCCCAGTCAACACGCACACACACACACCGACACATACGCACACCAACACGCCTGTGCGAGTGCGGTGTGGAGGGGGTGGAAGGGGAAGGGGAAGGGAGGGTACTGGAGGGAGGGGAGCTCAACATCCACCAACCGCTTCATCAGACGGGGCCGACACACGGCGGGAGGTGGAAGAAAGAGAGGGATGGGACCACGGTGCCGCCGCACACACCCATGTACACATACACACACATACACACACCAATGCACACACACACCCACACACACACATGCAGTGTGTCACGCATGTGTGTGTGTGAACACCGAGAGACGTGAACATAAGAGGGGGAGGAGGAGGAAGAACGGAGAGTGGCGAAGCAAAGAGACACAGACATGTGCACACGGTGATGGCGCATACACACACACACACGCACATGCACAAACACACGTACACACACAGATACAAACACAGATTAGCGGCACAATGCGCACACGTTCGACAGCGTTCTAAGATGCTAAGGTGAGAGAGAGAGAGAGAAAGGAGAAAGCGGGGTGAGAACAGACGTGTGTGTGTGTGCACACTCAAGACCAGCTACACACAGACACACAGACACACAGACACACAGACACACAGACACACAGAGGCGGGTAGGTCCCATCTGGTAGGTTCGCTCTACATCTGCCCTTGGTAGTTGGGGCCGCCGCCGCCCTCAGGCACCGTCCAGTTGATGTTCTGCGTCGGGTCCTTGATGTCGCATGTCTTGCAGTGCAGGCAGTTCTGCGCGTTGATCACCAGCTTGCCGTCGACGAACTCGTACACGCCGGCGGGGCAGTAGCGCGCCTCGGGCCCGGCGTACTCCTTCAAGTTCACCTCCTCCGCCACGGCGGGGTTGTGCAGCCGCAGGTGGCACGGCTGGTCGGCGTTGTGCGCGGTGCCGCTGCGGCTGTGGTTCGTCAGCAGATCGAAGGTGAGGGTGCCGTCGGGCTTCGGGTACTCGATCTCCACACAGTCCTTCGCCGGCTTCAGCGATGCGCTGTCGGGGGCCGTGTGCTTCAGCGTCCACGGCTCGCGCCCGTGCGTCACCAGCGCCGTGAGGCCGGTGTACATCATGCCCCAGAAGAAGTTCTTGTGGAAGTTCTGCCGTACGTTGCGCACGGCGTGCAGCTCCTTGTACAGCCAGCTGCTGCGGAACCGGTCGTCGTAGCTCGTGCACTCCACCCCGGCGGCGGCCTCCGGCTCCGCCGCGCCGCTCTTGAAGGCGTCCTCGTACACCGCCTCCGCGGCCATCATGCCAGACTTCATCGCGGTGTGTGTGCCCTTGATCTTGGGAAGGTTGAGAAACCCGGCGCAGTCGCCGACCAGCACACCACCGGGGAAGTGCAGCCGCGGCAGCGCGCTGAAGCCGCCCTCGACGAGCGCGCGGGCGCCGTACAGGATCGGGCGACCGCCCTCGAGGTGCGCGCGCACCACCGAGTGCGTCTTCCACTTCTGCATCTCCATGTAGGGCCGGCAGTAGGGGTTCGAGTAGTCCAGGCCGACGACGTAGCCGCACGAGACGAGGCCGTCGCCGTAGTGGTATAAGAAGGCGCCGCCGTACGTGTTCTCGTGGCCCTTGTCAGTGGTCGGCCACCCGACCGTGTGCAGCACCGAGCCGGGGCGGTGCATCTCCTTCGGCACCTCCCAGACCTCCTTGATGCCGAGGCCGAAGGTCTGCGGGTTGTCGGCCGCCCGCAGGCCGAAGCGCGCCTCCAGCTTCTTGGTGCAGGAGCCGCGGCAGCCCTCAGCGAAGATCGTCTGCTTCGCGCGGAAGATCATACCCGGCTCGTACTGCGCCGTGTGCTCGCCCTGCTTGTCCACACCCATGTCGTTCAGCTGCACACCAGTGACGGCGCCGGTGGACTCGTCCACGACGATGTCCGCGGCGGCGAAGCCGGGGAAGAGCTCCACCCCAAGCGACTCCGCCTGCTCGCCAAGCCACTTGCACATGCCCCCGAGCGATGTGATGTAGTTGCCGTGGTTGTGCAGCGTCGACGGCAGCCACGGCATCCGCAGACTCCCCGTTGCGCTCGTCAGGAGATGGAAGGAGTCGGTGGTCACCGGCGTCATGCTGGCGAGGATGGAGCCGTCCTGCTCACGCCACCCGGGGAGCAGCTCATCCAACCCCCGCGGCTCCACGCAGGCGCCGGAGAGGGTGTGGGCGCCGAGCTCACTGCCCTTCTCGATAAGGCCGACGCGGTAGGAGTCCCGCTTGTCGCCGGCGAGCTGCTTCAGTCGAATCGCCGCCGAGAGTCCGGCGGGACCGCCGCCCACCACGACGACATCGAACTCCTCCACGTCGCGTTGCACGTCCGCCGCAGCCGCAGCAGCAGCAGCGCAGAGACGCCGCGAGCACCAACGCAGCATCACGGGCACAGCAACGATGAGAGAGAGACCACACTTCAGCAACGCCGCCGCTGCCGCGTATTCGTGCTCACCGCACTCACCCACCTCCGCGCGCCACTGCGTGCAAGTGTGTGTGTGTGAGTGTGTTTGTGTGAATATGCTTGGTGCACAGCCACCGGCGCTCACGGGGCTGCGTCAGTCACAGAGGGGAGAGGAGACGTGCCGTGTAGTGCGGCACCGAGACCAAGAGCGAGGAGGGAGAGGGAGAGGCGGGGGAGATGTACACCAGGCACACACACACAAACACCCTTGACACCGGGCTGTCTGCAGAACTAATCTACAACAACAGAAAGGCGAACACTCAATAACAGCAACAACACGGAAAGAGCAGAAATGCGAATACACAAAAAAAAAAAAGGAAAGGAGAGGAGGACGAGCAGACGGAGTCGAGTCGGAGCAACACCACCCACGAACACGTGAAGTGCGCGCACACACGCACCGACACACACGAACGCACGACGTCAGAAGATGCTGTGATGCAGGCGGTGGGAAAGGCGCAACAGAGAGTAAGAGAGGTGTCAGCGGAAGGTGGGAGAGATGTAGCGAACGAGAGAGTGTGAGTGTGAACGAGATGGAAAGAGAAGGAGGGAAGGGGGGGGGGGGGGGCAGTGGCGGTGCCGTCCCACACACACACACACAAGCACCACGAGCGCAGCACGCAACAACAACAACAGCAAAACAAAGCGAGCTAAGTGTCCTGTACCACTACGTCAACAGAGAGAGAGAAATACGGAGGTGGGCGAGGGATGGAGCAGAGGCACCTGTGTGTGTGTGAATGTGTTATCTGTGACACGTCGCTACAAAAAAAAAAAAAAAATGGCGTCTTGATGTTTGAGTATCTGCTTGACGAAACAAAAACAAGAGAGAGAGAGACAAAGAGAGGCAGAAACGAACAGCGGAAGGAAGAAAGAAAAGAAGAGAGAGACTCACGCACCTGTGTGTGTGTGTGTGTGTGTGTGTCTCTCACTGTGCGTGTGTGTGCGTGTCTGTCTGTGTGTGTGTGAGAGAGAGTTTACGTTTCAGAGAGGGGGAGAGTCGGGGGTGGTGCGGCGTGTGCGCACCGCGACGACGACCGACACAAGTGTGTGTGTGTGTGTGTGTGTGTGAAGAAGCGGAACAAGAGGTGGAGGGGGGGAATGGAATGCAAACCCACAAGAAGAACAGAAAAAAAAAAAAAAAGATGACGTAAGGCAACACGCACAAACGCACGCTCGCACACGAACGAAAGAGAGCGAGAGAGACAGAGAGATGGGGGGGAGTGGTATGGTGGGTAGTCGAGGTGACGTGTCACACCATCCGTGACGTGAATCACGTGTGATTGTGTGTGAGTGTGTGTAGCTGTGCGTGTGTGAGACTGTATGTGTGTGTGTGTGTTGCTGTGTGGGCCGGCCGACACTCTCGGTACTGACAAGTAAGTGAGGTAGCGGGAGAGGGAATGGAGAGGAGGGGAGAAGGACGACGTGGGCGACAAGTGCGTGATGGTGGTGGCGTGCTGGACTGCAACAGAGTACACACACACACACACACGTGCGAACGTACGCCACAGTGTAGTGTAGAAGATGGTTACCGCGAGAGTGAGAGAGAAAGTTGGGAGATGGGGAGGGGGGGAGAAGGCAAAGCTGTGCATGGGCTCTCGCGCGCCAAGGGCAGTGGTGGCGACAGAAGAGGGGGTCGTGTGTGTGCGTGTGTGTGTGTGTGTGTGTGATGTCACACCACCACCGTCACTCTCGTCTCCGGCAGTAATTGTACGCAGCACAGGGCAGGAGAAAGAGAGAGAGAGACAGTGGCGTCTGCGCACGTAGTTGGACACACACACATACTGACTGACACAGACTCGCAACACAGGACCACCTCAATCGTCTCACCGCCAAGTGTTTGTATTTCTGTGTGCGTGTGTGTGTGTGTGTGTGTGTGTGTGTGTCGCGCCGTCGAGATCGCAGAAGCCCAGGACAAAGAGAGAAAGAAAGCCCAGCAGTTAGCTTCGTCGTTGGCTCGGACAGCACCATGGACGTGGACACGCGTCTGCATGTATGTGCGTGTGTGTGTGTGTGTGTGTGTGTGTGTGTCTGTGTGAGTCTGTGTGTGTGTGCATGCTTGTCCACGACACGGACGTACAGAAGCACACAGCCGCAGCCCCAAAATAGAAAAAAAAAAAAAAGAGAGAACAAGGAGAGAGAAGGGGATGTGCACACACACACACACTAACACACACTAACACGCACGCACACGCGCTCAGCCAGCGGCTACGCGACGTGGTGTCGCAAGAGAAGGCCCAAGACGATGACAGAGAGGGCTCCGTAAAGCACTGCCTCCTCCGCCCATCCCCACCACTGGCGCAGGACCTTCGCCGCATCCACGGCGCTCTCTCCGAGATGCTTCCACCACGCCTGCATCATGACGGCAAGGGTCTGCCGCAGCTCCACAAGAGCGTCGAGCTCAGCGCGGGCCACGGAAGCACCAGCAGCCGCATCCGCCGGCACCGTCGGAGGACGACCCACGACGCCGTCACGGCCCTGTGCAGAGAAGACGGAGGTCGTCAGCTCGTGCAGCATCGCGTCAACGCCGAAGTGGCGCACGGACCACTGCACATTCAGCATCATCAAGGCGAACCGCACCGCCAGGGAGCCGCGCGCCTCGTGCCTCAGCGAGGCCGTGTAGTACCGCCATGCAAGGTACACGTCGACGCCGCGCGCCGTTGGCGAGGCGCTCGCGCCGTTCCACGCACTCGCGGCGGCCTTCACGGCGAGGTACAATGACGGTGACGTGCGCAGGTACTCCGGCGGGTGGGAGTGCACCTTCCACAGCGCAACATCACCACCGCCTGCACCCCCGCTGGCGTGCTCGTAGTGCTGCACCACATCCGGCCGCTCCATCCTCTCCTGCGCGGACATGCCTGCATCTACCGAGGTCGCACGCGGCGCCTTGTGCAGCCCGAGTTGATACATGAAGCCCACGTTGAAGAGCGCCTGCGGGTTGTGGTGGTGGTCGCCGGCAATGCGGTAGTACCCGAGCGCGCGCGCCATGTCCACCCCGTACCGCGGCGACTCGCCGTAGTAGAAGAAGTTGCCAAGGCGCAAATACGCAGCCCCGAGAGCGGCGTGGGTGTGGGTGTGATGCAACACGGTGCGCTGCAGGAGGTGGTAGAGCAGCTCGCTGGCAGCGGCCTTGCCTCGCACATACTCCTGTCGCGGGTCGTCAGCCACGGTCGTTGTGGTCGACGGCGACGGCGACGGCGACGCGGGCCACAAGAGCGGCGCGGCGGAGCGACCGCCGCCCTCGTCATCGTCGCCGCCGTCCACCTCCAAGTAGTTGTCCACGTACTGCACCGCCAGCCACGGCGCGGTGGGGTCCCCCGTCTCGGCGAGGCTGAGCAGCTCCACGAAGGACGCCAGCGACACGACAGGCGGGCCCTCGTCCTCGTCGGACAGCACCAGCGACTCCTCCATCGCGTGCAGCCGGTGGAGAATGTCGTCCAGCAACGCGCGGTACTCCGCCTCCGAGCGCGGAGGCTCGAGACGGTGGCCTTCATCGCCACCGCCGCTGCCACCGCCGCTGTCGTCGGTCTCCCCCGCGGCGTCGCCGTCTCTCTCCTCTCGCAGCGGTGCCTCGTCGGCGGTGGCGTCGGCGTCGACGTCGTCCCGCCGCCCGCGTCGTCTCGCCTTGTTGACGGCGGCGCCGTCGGTGCCTCTGCCGCGGTCGTCGGCGGCCCGGTGCTGCCAGCTTCCGAACGACGCGGTGCGCTGGTACAGCGCGAGAGCTTGCTCGCACTCTGTCGCCGTGATGTCGCTGCCGACGCCGTGGCCGTCGCTCAGAAGGTTCGCCAGCTGCCACTGCGCCAGCACGCTGCCCTGCGTCGCGGCCTCCTCGAAGAGCCGACGTGCCTGCAGCCGGCTCTGCGGCACACCGCGGCCGTGTAAGAACAACACCCCGAGGTTGTAGCGGCCCTCGGCACACTGGCTGCTGTGGAAGTAGCGCGCCGCGGCCGCGAAGTCCGGTGGCCCCGTCGCGGGCGGCGGCGGCGACACGCCCTGCTGCGCACCGTCCGTCGCCCCCCCGTCCTCCACGGCGGTGCCGGCGCTGTGGCGGGTGTCGTTGTGCAGGTAGCCGATGGCGTGCAGGAAGCCGATGCCGTTCAACGAGAGCGCGTCGTTCTGCACGGCACCGATGCGGAAGTGGTGGTAGGCGCGGCGCATGTCCGGCAGCAGCGGCGGGTCGATGGTCGGGTCGCCGGCCATGTAGAGCTGGCCGAGCGCGCCACTCGCGCGTGCGCTGCCCTTGCTCGCGGCGGCGGTGAAGTAGGCAGCGGCGCGGCGGCCATCGCGGACGACCTGTTGGTCCCCCTTGGAGTAAAGATAACCCAACGTGAGCAGCGCATCTTCTTTGCCGGCATCAGCGTTGTACTTGAGGAGAAGAAGGTTGAGGCGGCGCTGCCGTCGCACATCAGACGTGGCGGCGTCGTCGCGGTAGGCCAGGAAGGAGAGCGCCGTGTGGCGGCCGCCCTTGCCGCTGCTGATCGTCTTGGCGCCGGCGGGCGTCGTCGTCGTCCCGCCGCTCGGCGCAGCAGCAGTGCCGTCGTACGTCATGGCCACGGCATCCGCCGCCTCGCGGTAGTGGGCGAGCGCGCTCTCGCAGCTGGGGGCCACGCCGATGCCGAGTCTGTAGCGGTAGCCGAGCGCCATGTGCGCCTCCGGCACCGCCTCCATCGCGGCGAAGGAGTAGTACATGAGGGCATCACGGTCACTACGCGGCACCCCAACGCCGTACGCGTGCAGGACGCCAAGTAGCCAGTTCAGTCGCGCGTGTCCGTACGGCGCGGCGTCGCGCGCGCGCTGGACGAACAGCGACACGTTCTCCTCCACGTAGAGCGCCTCCAGCGCGTGGTAGTAGAGGTAGGAGAGCGCCAGCGGTGATGGGGTGGCCGCGCGGCGGGGCGGCTGGTGATGGTGCTGGTGGTAGGGACCATGCGCCGCGGTGGTGGTGGTCGAGGTGGTGGTCGACGTCGTCGTCGCCGTCGCGTCGTCGCTGAGCTCCGCGTCACTGTCAGACTCGGTGGAGGAGGACGAGGAGGGGTGTACATGCGTCTCGTCCTCCTCCGTCCCAACCGTGATGTGCGCGAGAGCGGCGGTGTCGCGTGTGTCGCTCTCACCGTCACGGCTCCCATCCCCCACCGTCATCTCCAGCGCCGCTGTGGCGGCTTGCCGGAGTGACTCCTCTCCGACATCGGTCGTCGTCGTCGCGGCGGTGGCGGAGGAGGCCCCGTCGGCGTCCAACACGTCTGTCTTCGCCGCGGTGTCGCCGACGTCCTTGTCGCCCTCCTCTGACGCGCGCACATGGCGCTCTCCGTCTTCTCCACGACGCGCCAGACTGTCGTCATCGGCGGACGGCTCGGACGCCGGCGGCGGTGACGTCTCTGTCGTTGACGCGGGTGCAGCAGTGGGCGAGCCCGTCCACGCATGTTGGGGGGACTCCGCGTGCCCCTCCTCCGTCTGCGCCGCCGGCTCAGCTGGGATGCCGCCCCCAGCAGCGGTCTCAGCATCCACCACAGCCTCAGCGGCTTCGGTCGTGAGCTCCTCCACCACCGTCGGCGGAGGCGACTCGGTCTCTGGTGCAGCAGGCGCAGCTCCTGCGGTGCCGTGCGCGCTGTTGTCGCCAGCGTCGTGTGCAGCAGCCGGCACTGCCTCCGCCACAGGGTGCTGCCGACTCGTCTCCGGGGATGTCGAGCGACTCGCCCACTCTTCAGCCGCGTCGACAGCAACGTGGACAGACACGGGGCTCGAGCTCGACTCCTCCACCGCGTTGCCGGCGTCAAGAGGCGCGACATCAGCGTGCACCATCTCCAGCGGCTCCGATGATGGCGGAGGAGGACTGTTGTCCTCGCCGCCCGCAGCGAAGGATGAGGAGGAGGCAACGGCGGCAGTGGACGGCGCCTCTGCCCACGCCTCGCCGTGTTGGGCAGCGGGCGAGCCGCCGGCGCGGACCTCCTCGTGCACCGGCGTCCGCAGCTCGACCGGCTCCTCCGCCGCGGTGCCGCTCAACATCTCAGCGACGGTGGCATCGGCCGGCGCCGTGAACGCGTCTGGCGCGTACGCCTCAGCGGTATCGCCCTCCGCGGGTGAGGGGGGTTGATGGTCCTCCCAGTGCGTAGGTGGCGGAGATGAGCTGTCAGCCTCAGCGCCATGGGGGTGCTGCTGCTGCTCCTGCTGCTCCTGCTGCTCCTGCCCGGACACCGCCTCCACTTGATCCTCGTGGGCTGCGGATGTCGGCAGCTGCTGCGACGGTGGCGCCGACCACTCGTGTGCCGCCTCGGCCGTGGCCGCCGCCTCCGTCAGGACCGCGGTGTCGCCTTCCCACTCAGAAGACGTACCCTCACCGTCCAACACCGCCGCGCGCTGCGACAGCGGCTCTGGCGTTGACTCCGTCTCTAGCGCGGCTGGCTGCACCACCACCACCTCAGCGTGCTCCTCCATCAGAGTGCCGCTGGACAAGTCGGGGGCTCCATCGTCTTCACGCTGCGCATCGGCGTCGCCAATGACGGAGCCGTGCGGGTGACCCTGCGCAGCCTCACCGCTGCCGTTGTGTGCGTCCACAGCCTGCCACGGCGCCTCGTCCTCCGTCGCGGCGAGTGCAGCGCGTGAGACGACGCTGGCAAGAACGACCAACATCACGAGAGACCCAACAACACCCCACAAGAGCGGACGACGCACCGGCGCACCACCGTGGCGCCGGTGACACCGCGGCGTGATGAGACCGCCCATCACGATGGACCACAAAGAGAGAGAGAGAGAGTATGTGTGAAGGCAAAACAAAACGTGAGGACAGCAGGACGGGGAGTGAAGGTGAATCAAGCTGAACTGTGCGTGCACGTGTGTACGTGTGTGTGTGTGTGTGTGTGTGTGTGTTTGTGTGTGTGTTTGTGTGCGTGTGCCCACGACGATGCAGTTGCAGGGGCCAGGTGGCACTGATGCACGCGTGCTAGCCGAGTACATCGAGCAAGGGTTGAGAAGGGTGGTGATGGTGCACCGCGTAAGCACAGTAGCAGCCGCTCGAAGAGAGTGGAGAGAAAGAAGAAGAGAGCAGAAGGAGCACATGTGTGCATGTGCACGTGTGTGTACGTCGTCAAGGGCGAGAAGCAGAGGTTGCCACTGCTGCTGCAACACACCCACACACATACACGTAACCATTCACAGCACCCCAACGCCACGCGCGCAGCTGCTTCGCCAGGAACCTGTGCAGAGCGAAACCAAAAAAAAAAAGAGAGTGAACGTGAGTGGCGGACTCACTCGAGTTGCATCTGCCGAACTCGTCGCACTCTCATACCTCAGTGTGTGTCTGTGTCTGTCTGTCTGTGTGTCTGTGTGTTTGGCGTGTAGTTTAGGAGCGGTGCGTTAGTGTTAGAGAGTGTCACGAGCATCTGCACACGTGGTCGGCGGTGCGGCTGGAGTGGTGGTGGGGTCTCTTGATTGCAAAATGCGGCGGACACGGCAGTCACACTCGCACTCTCTCCCCGCCCACCCACACACACACGCACACAGCGCGACACAGAGACCTGCACGCTCACTCGCAGAGACGGTGCATGTGTGTGTGTGTGTGTGTGTGTGTGGATGCACGAGGTGGGGCGAGACGCTGCTGTGATGCTCTGCGTGCTTAAAGCCACGCCTCCACGGTGGCGGTGTCGGCGCGCAAGGCTGCGCTGTAGGCGATGGAGAGACAGCGGGCGCGAATGGGCTGCGACGCCGCGGCGGCGGTGGTGGTCGTCGTGGTGGTGCTGAGGGCGGCAGGGTCGGACAGCAGCGCGGCGACGGCGCTGGGTCGCAGAGGGACACGAATGCGGATCCACGCTGTCGAGGACGCGGCATCGGCGCCGGCATGCGGATCGCGGCCGCGGAGGAGCTCCGACTCGCTGCTCTCCACCACGCCATAACACGTGACAGGGAAGCCGTGGGGCAGCGTGGCGAGGCTGCGCACGACGGCGCCGCCGCCCTCCTCCGCGTCGTGCGCGGCGTGGAAGAGAACGCCGACGACGGCGTGCTCCAGTGCAGCCGCCACCGCCGCATGAGTCCGCTGTCGCAGCCGCTGTTGATCTTGTGACGAGTGGTGATGGTGGTGCGCCACCCCTGCAGCAGCAGCAGCAGAAGAAGCGGAGGCGGAGGCAGATGGGGCCGCGTCGGGCCCCGTGAGGCGCACGTCGCCGAGCTTCTCGTCTCGGTCCGCCAGCACGATGTAGCGCACCGTGGCGAGCGGCGCCTCGAGCAACGTAGAGTCGGCCTCCCCGTCGCTCTCCATCCTCGCGGCAGCAGCAGCAGCAGCAGCAGCAGCACGGCGGTCGCGGTGGATGGCGCCACCGCCCGCGCTCGCGTAGTGGCGCAGCAGCGGAGTGAAGTAAGCCTGCCACCGCTGCTGCCGCCCACGGCCGCCCTTCGTCGCCTTCAGCCGCGCCATGGACGAGTACGTCTCCTCTCGCTGGACGCAGACGGAGTGCACCTGACCTCGCCACGTATCTGCATCGGCCGCACCGGCACTCTTCGGCGCCGCTGATGACTCGTCCCCACCGCGCCTCTCCGCCGCGTGCGGGTACGGGAGACGGCAGAGCAGCGGCGCCGACGACGGTGCTGTCGCAGCGCCTCTCTTCTTCATCTGCGCTCTGCTGGCACCGGGTGACGTGGTGGACGCGCCGGGCTCCACGGCCACCCGGCCGCCCATGTGTCGGATGAGGAAGCGGCGCTGCACCACCTCCGCGTTCAGCCCGTTGCAGGGGTTCATCAGCGCCGCCGTGTCACGCGCCCATGTCTCCTCGCGCGCCTTGTGCAGGTGCACGACCTGGCGAGGGCGCAGTCGGCGCAGCGCCTCCACCGAGGCGCGGCGGCCTGTCTGCAGCACCCAGCCGTGCGTGTTCACCACGACAGGGTGCGCCCGTCCCACCTCGCACGCCTGCGCACACACCGCCGCGACGGCGTTCGCCAGCGTCAGCGGGCAGTGGCCGGCGGTGACAGCGCCAACGAAGAAGGCTGCGACGAGCTCCACGCAGCTCGCATCGTGCGGGCGCAGCAGCGGACGCCGCACGAGGGAGAGCGTGAGTTGCCCCGGCACTCCGAACTCGGGCTGGCCGAGGTCGAGGTCGAGCCAGTAGCACAGCCCGTGCTGACTCACGAAGATGTTCGCGATGTACCGGCAGAGCGTGCTCTTGCCGATGTTTGCCGAGCCAAGCACCATGACAGCGCCGCAGCCCAGCGTGGCGATGGACGGCACAACGCTCGGCAGCAGCGCGACATCCGCCGAGGGCTCGCTGCGGTGGGCGACGAAGGACGGGAGGTCCATGTACGCACCGGCCGGGGTGCCGCCGGCGTCCGCGGCGTCGCGGCGTCGCTTGCGGCGGAGGAAGAACTTGCGCGTCGGGCCGGCGCCGTTGCGGCACGGCATGGACGATGGCGGCTGCAGGAAGAGGAGGATGGGCGGCAGTTGATTCGCGAAGAGACTCCGCCAGCTCTGCACCGTCGCCTCCACCCAGTCCCAGTCGACGGAGCCGAAGACACTCTCACAGTCCCACTGCAGCGACTGGAGCAGCCCCTCCTCCTCCTCCTCCTGATGAGCGGCGGTGGCACTGCCACGGCGGCAGTACAGGGGCTGTCCGATCTCATCCGCGGCGGCCGTGGCGGCGGCGCCGGGCGGCCACGTTGGCGCCGGCAGCGGGTGAGGCCACTGCGGCACCTCCATCTTCTGTGCCTGCTGCTTCCCCTTCAGCCGCTTCATCGGCGTCAGCATGGCGCGGTGCTCCTCGTGCCACAGGCAGAGCTGCTTGCGGCCGAGGTAGAAGCCGCCGACGGAGACCTCGCCGATGCCGAAGCCGATGACACCACACGGGCCCTGGATCGTGACAGGACCGCGGAGCCCGACGAGGGTGTGGTGGCAGCCGCCGCCGCGCTGCTCCCGCTTCTCGTGGCAGATGAAGAAGAAGGACTTGAGCCACAGAGACCGCGCGGCACCGGCGGCGGCGGTCGCCACACTGTCGCGGTCGCCCACCACGTCCGCGGTGCGGCCCTCCGCGCGGTGGGCGTGGGCCGCACGCTGCGCGCGCTCCACCGCGCCGAACCCGCCGCCGCGAGTCGTCGCTGCAGCCCCGGTCGACGGCGGCGCAGGCGTCGCCTCCACCTCGCTGACGCTCGAGCTCACCCCCTCCACGTCCTCGCCCACGTCCTCTCCCTCCGGCCCCTCCTCCACGCTAGACACACCAACCTCGGCGTCGCTGCCCGCGTCCTCCGCGGAGGAGCCGGCGAGCTCGTCGGTGTCGTCGTCGTCGTCCTCTGCGCTGGTGCTCTCCGACGCCGACGCGTGCACCTGCAGCCGCGCCTCGTGCCGGTGGAGGAACTCCACGTCGAAGCCGGTCATGTGCTGTCGCACCCGCTGACGCTCGCGTGTCTCCTGCGCCTGCAGTCTCTGCGCATGACGCTGCCGCCGCGTCAGTGGCGCAGAGGGCTGGAGAGACGCGCCGCCACGTTGCCGTTCGCGTGCGTTGTCGTCGGCCACGTCCGTGTCACCTTCGACGTCGTCGACGTGCGTGCGGCTGAACTTGACGACGCTCGCTGTACCGAAGGGCAACGCGTCCTCGGCCTCCTCGTCGGCGTCCGGTGCGTCGCTGCGGCTGCCCGAGACGGCGGGGACGGTGGCGGCCGCGCCGCTGAACAGCCGACGGCGCCACTGACGAGAGAGGACGATTGGCTTCCGCCCTGGCAAGTGTGGAGCCTCGGCGGAGGACGCGGTCGTCTTGTGTGCCGCCATCGTCGCAGTGATGTCGGCCTCGCTCACGTCCTCCACCACAACAGCAGCGGCGGCGAGGCGGTCGGACGGCGCGGTGCTGCGCGGGAGCGGCGGCGGCGCTGCCGACGGCGGCGAGGAGGGTGTGGACACCGGCGCCGTCGGCGACGACGTCATGGGCGGTGTAGCCGCCGGTGGGGCAGCAGCTGATACCTCGTCGTCGACAGTGGTAGTCGTGGTGGTGGTCTGCGTCGCTGCGGTCGACGGCACGCGCTGTTGAATGCGCTGCAGCACCGCTGTGGGCACCTTGAAGTGCCCCTGCGTCGGTGGCGAGGCGACGGCGTCGGTAGCGCTGATGTCGTCGCGCATCTCCACCACCCCCGACTCAGCGGCGCGGCGGCTGTGCGCCGTCTCGTCAGTCAACGGCGCCGTCGTGGCCGAGAGGCAGACGCCGCCCGCCTCAACCGCCACCGACTGCGGACCCACGTCGACGACGACTCGCCGTCCCCGCTTCATGGACATGCGCCTCTACACACACGCACACACGCAGACGCCGATCAGGCACGTACCTCTGTCGGTGTCTGTGCGTGTGTGTGTGTGTGTGTGCGTGTATCGAGGTGAGCAGAGACCGAGCCGGAGTGAGAAGGACGTTTGCTGCGCGCTTCACGGCGACGAGAGCAGCTGCCGTGCACGTCGGCGTGCGTTGGACCAGACGAATGGAAGTGGGGGAGGAAGAGGGGGAGTAGAGAGTTGCGCAGAGACAAGTTTTACACCATCGTCACATCTGTACGTGCAGAGAGCGAGAGAGAGACATGTGCATGTGGGAAGGGTGGGAGCGGGGGGGAGCGGGGGGGTCCGCCCACCACACAACGACGTCGGTGCGCGAGAGAGTGCGGTGAGATGCACCAGAGAAGAGAGTGACGCCACGGTAACCGCGCGAGCCAGTCGTGGACCGCTCTCTCTCTCTCTCTGTCTCTCTCTGCGTGTGTGAGTGTGTGCTTGTGTGGCTTGTCTCACTGGGAGTTAACAAGTAGGAGAGAAAGAGAGAAAGTCCACCACAGCAGACACACACACACACACAGATGCAGATGCATGCATGCATGTGTGTGTCTCTCTCGTTGATGGAGTTTCTGTTTACGCGCACGTGTTTATCGACACACACATTTCTTTCTTCTTTCTTTCTTCGCTGCTTTGATTATGCAGAAGCGCACGAGGAGACAGAGGACGGAGGAGGAGGACGGAGGAGGACACCGCAGGCGTGGGAGTGGAGGAGATGGGCAGCCGAGACTTCAGCACAACTGCACCTCCTCTCCGGCCCCGTGTGTGTGTGTGTGTGTGTGTGTGTGTTTCGTTCGTCTGCGTGCATGAACACACACACACACACAGACACGTTCACACACACATCCACGCGAAGGTGCGGTGCCAGGTTTTGTTTTTCTGCTTCCACACACACACTCTCTCCCTCTCCTTCGCGGTCCCTGTGCTGTTCGTCTTGTCTGCCGTTATGCGTCAGCGAAGCGGACGGACTTGGACGACGCCGCTGCCTTGGCGTCCGCGCGCGGCGTCGGCGGCTGCTGCATCGCTGCACGCGCCAGCAGCTGACGGCGCTGCTCCTCGATGACGCGCTGGAAAGACAACTGCTTCTGCTCCTCCTTGCGCTCCTTGCGCACGGAGCGGGTCTGGAGCCGTTCCTCGCGACTCGCGTGCACCGCCTTCGCCAGCTGCACCCGCTCGCGCATTGAGAGGTGCACCTTCGCAGCGGACGCCTTTGCCGCCTCCATCGCCTTGGCGTGCTCCGCCTGGAACACGTCCGGCTTCGCCTTCTTCGCAGCCTTGGCCGACGCTGCCACAACCGGAGTCGCAGCAGCAGCAGCAGCAGCAGCAGCAGCACCGGCAGCAGCGAGACCCGAGTCCGCCTTGCCGCCGTCCGCGCTGTCGCGGCTGCGCTTGCGCGACGCGGCGGTTGTCGGCGCCGCCTGCGCCGCCGCACTCGTGATGCCCTTATCGCTGTCGGCGTCGTCGGCGCTGTCGTCCTGGCCGTGGCGCGCGCGCGCCGCTTCCTTCTTCACCTCCAGGAGCGCGGCCTGCGCGGCCGGGGTCGGTGCGAGGAGCGCCTGACGCGTGCGCACCGTCAAGTCGCCGTCCTGCGTCACGCGGAAGCGCAGCGCCTTCTGCTGGCGCATCTTCTCCACCATCGCAGCGTTCGCCGCCTCGAGGGACGCTGGGATCGCGCCCTCCAGTATGGGAAGGCGGCAGTGCAGGATGCCGCTCTCCAGCTCGTACGTGGCGGCCGCAGCGTCGCAGCGCATCCCGTCCGGGAAGGGCACGACGAGGTGGTACTTGCGCGTGTGGCCGCTCGTGTCCACGACGAGTTGACGCGTGGTCGTCCCGCTGATGTCGATCTTCTGGTGCGGCACGTGGTGCAGCACCACATCCACGAAGAACATCTTCTTCTTGAAGTGCGTCTCCGCGTGGTAGGCGGGCGTGAGAGTGGAGGACGACGTGGAGGTGGACGACGTGGCCGCGGTGCTGCTGCCGCTGCCGCTGCCGGCCCCTCCCGCCGCCGCCGCACTCGACGACCTCTTGGAGGCGGCGCGGGCGGCCTTCTTCGCCTCGGCCTTCGTCAACTTCTTGACATCCGGCGATGGCGTCGTGGTGGTGGTGGCGGTGTCGCCCTGCAGCCGCGCACGCATCTCCTGCACCTCGTCGGGAAGGATGATAGCGCCGCGCTGCCTCGCCTTCGCCGGGGTGGGCTCGGCAGCACCGGCGTCATCACCGTCCTTGGCGGCGGCGGCGCGCTGCGCACGGACTCGCTGCTTGCGCTCACGCTCCTGCGCCTCCTTCCGCGCGATGCGGGACTGCTTGGCGATCTGACGGAGCTCCGCCTCCTCCTTCTTCACGTGTGATGGCGGCATGTCGACCTGCTTCAGCGGCGAGCGTGGAGAGAGGGAGAGAGAGAGATGGGGAGACACAGAGGTGCGACTAAACGAGTGTGAGAGAGAGGGAGAGAGAGAGCAGGCCACGCTGGGCAGCAGGTGTCCACACAAGTTATGCACTGCGTATGGTGTGAATATGCGTGTGTGTGTGTGTGTGTGTGATGCAGGAGGGGAGAGGGAGAGAGACGGGATGTAGTGCGACGCTGATGAGACCTCCGTGAGCGTCTATGAACTGGATGGAGGTGACGTGGGGAGGTGGCTGCGTCCGAGGAAGGAGGGAAGCGAAGGCACATGCGGCTGCTGATACACAAGCACAAAAGAAGGAGAGAGAGACAGGCACACACACACACACACACGCACGCACACACGCACGCGTATGTGGCGGTGCGTGTCTCCCTCGCTGTCTCTGTGTGTGTTCCGTCTTCTGCTTGTGTCAAGGGGGGAGAAGGGAGGGGGAAGGGACTCTGTTGGTGTCTCTTGTGTGGCATCGTACAATGGGATGAGAAAGTAAGAGCGAGCGAGAGAGAGAGAGCAAGACGCACACGAGCCGTCACACACACACACACACAGACAAACACTCGATGGAGAGAGGGAGGGATGAGGCACAAGAAGAGAGGGGAGGGGGGACACGATGCAGGTCCTAGGAAGCAGAGAGAGAGAGACACAGACAGGGAGAGGTGCGTGTGAAGCAACATCAAGTAGTTGTGTACACCCACAGACACAGACGGACACACACACACACACACACGTCCCTCACCCTCTCACCCTCTCACCCTCTCACCTTTCCCCAGTCCTCCGTCGCACCAACAGCAACAGCACCAACACTGCCACGTCTCAGCAGGTTGCACCAACACACACGCTCTACAACAATAGCGGCGGAAGACACCAGAGACGTGGCACGCCGGAACGGCGGCTAGCAGCATCCGGACTCCGACGCACCCGCGGCACCGCCGCCGCCGCCGCCCGCCTTCAAGTCCACCGAGCCGCCCGCCTGCTGCCCGCCGCTCGCCGCCGCGGTGGGGATGGCGGCGGCGTGCAGTTGCACGCCGCTCTCGGGGTCGGTGGCGCTCATCACGCCGCTCTTCACCTTCTCATGGATGCGGCGCGCCGTGGACAAGAATGCGTCCTCGACGTTGTTGCCGCTCAGCGCACTGCACTCCACGAAGAGGAGGTTGTGCTCCGCTGCGAACTGCGCCGCCTCCTCGTAGGACACCTCCCGCTCCGCCTCCAGATCAGACTTGTTGCCCACGAGGATGTACACCGTCTCGGGCCCGGTGTTCGCACGCGCGTCCGTCAACCACGTCCCGATGTGCGCGTAGGTGGCGCGCCGGCTTATGTCGTACACAAGCAGCGCTCCGGCGGCGCCGCGGTAGTAGCCGCGGGTGACGGAGCGGAAGCGCTCCTGCCCGGCTGTGTCCCACATCTGCAGCTTCACAAGCTCACCGTTGATGTCGACGACGGTGGTGCCGAAGTCCACGCCGATCGTGTGTGGGAGATCCTTGCGGTACCGCTGCTCCGTGAAGAGGTGCATGAGACAGCTCTTCCCCACGCTCATGTCACCTATGATGATGTACTTGAAGATGTACTTGTGGCTCATTGTGCTCAGGGTGCGCCTCCCGCGCAGGAGCCTTCAAGTCTGCGTATGTCAGTATGTGCGTCGCTGTGTATGTGTGTGTGTGTGTGCGTCCGTGTACGTACGTGTATGTGTGTACAAGGGATGAAGGCAGCGGGACGTCCGCTGAGGATCACGCGGGCAGAGACAGACAGAGACAGACAGAGAGAGAGATGTCGCGTTGCCTCTTCTTGCTTCGACGCCACTCTCGCCGCTGCACCGGAGGGGGGGAGGGCAACCGGTTGGCGCACACGCACACAAACACAAACAGTTGGCACAAGGCAACAAGAACAATAAAACAAAAAAACAAAAGAAGGACACACACAGGAGAGAGAGAGAGATGAAACTGCCGTCAGTGATGTACGTCGACACACCAAGATACAAACAACACCCAAAGGAAGCAGATGGTGGGGAGGGGGGGAACAGACAAGCGCAAGAGTGATAGTCCCAGAGCGTCGGCGCACACACACAGACAGACAGACAGACACACGCGCGCGGAGGAGAACGCGTGCCGCTGCCGTCCGCACCAATACAGAGAGCAAGAGAGACGGAGTGGGGGCTGGGAGAGGCGGGAGCGACGCTGGTGCTTCTGAGCGGTCAATGTGATGCTGCGCCGATGCCGACAGAGAGAGAGAGAGTGAATGCACGTGTATGCAAGTGTATGTATGAGTACATCACCCGCGTTTGTGCAAGTGCGAGACGATGTAGGAGTTAGTAGCGCCAGGGACGTGAAAAAAACGAGGTACGTTTGTGTGGATGAATGTGTGACAACCAGACAAACACATTTGTGTGTCGTTAGTGCGTAAGTGTGTGTGTGTTTGTGGCAGAGGCACACACACACACACACACAGAGCGCAACAAGGTTGAAAGAAGGGCAGCGGATGAGAGGGAAGAGAGGTGGGGGAGACGACAATGCACGAAGCAGAAGCACGCAGGTAGCAGCGAAGAGGAGGAGGAGGAGGAGGAAGGCCTGGCCGCAGCGGGACGCACCGCCGGAGACTCGCAGTCCCGACAGTCCACCATCTCTTCATTCTCCCTCCCCCCGCCTCATCCAACTCCTGCCCCGCACCACCACGTGGAGTCAATGCACCACAGCAGCAGTCGCAGCACATCGCGATGGAGTCTTCACCAACAGAGACAGCGGGAAGGGCACGAGTCAGCACATACCAGGCACGTGTCACAGACGTGCACGTGTCACACAGCGCAGCCACAATGCGTGTGCACTTCAGTGTGAACTGCATCCACATCCAGTCTCAGACTTACACAACTACTCACACACACACACACACATATCTCGCTCTCCAGCGCTCGGACACAGAGTGCTACAAACACAAATGCAAAAAAAAAAAAAAAAAGATGACGCACATCAAGGAGCGACGCTGTGTGCACTACTGGAGATGAGCGGCATCGCCGCCACATTGCGTGTGTCGGTGTGTGTACCTCCACCGTAGCAACGCGCTCAGTCGCACGCGAATTGAAGGACACCTCGAAGACACACGCACACACACACACACACGCGCGCGCCTTACACGAGATGCAGAGGCACCACTACAGGAGGAGTAGAAGGAGGAGGAGAATGGCGCCCACTGCCACGAACGGCGTAGCCTGGCGCAGTACCACCACGTCTACGTGGAGGGGTGCAGCGGCACCGCGTTGCTGCAACTGCAACTGCGACTGCGACTGCGGACGCGGCGACGCACGCCCGACGCTGCTGACGGTCGCTGCCGCTGCTCTCCCGCTAGAGGAATGAGGCGGCGCGGCAGTCAAAACATCCGCCGATCGCGCGAACGACGTCTTGACACTGCGCGTCTGTGGTGTATGCGGTGTCTGCGGCGTGTGCGGTGTACATGGCGTACCCGCGAGTGCGTGACGAGCTCGCCTCACAGTACCGCCCTGCCTCGGTCGGCTCACCCGCGGTGACTGCTGCTGCTGCTGCTGCTGCTCTCGCGGCTGTTGCTGCGGCTGCTGCTGTTGATGCTGCAATGACGGTGAGTCGCTGCGGCTGGAGCTCGAGGCAGCCGTGGAGGGAGGCGACAGCAGCGACACGCGAGAAGACGGCAACGGTGCTGCCGCCGAGTCGACGGGTGTGGCTGTGCAAATGTGGAGACGGGAGGGAAGGACGTCGTCACACTCCGCCTCCGCCGCGGCGACGCACACACCGTCGGTTGTCTGTGAGGAGGCGGCCTGCGATGTCGTGGACAATGGATTCACCACCGGCGTCGCGATGCGCCCCACCTCGCTGACCTCCGCCGCCAAGGCGAGTGCAGCGACTGGCGCGACGACGCCGTGCTGTGCATGCGCCACGCAGGTCGACGCAGCGCTCACCTCATCGAGGCACGCCGTCGGCGCCGTCATCTCCACCACCGCCACCTCCAACACGGCCGCGGCGACAGCGGCGGCGACAGCGGCCAACGCGCTTCCCTCGTCGCGGCGGCACGCACGACGGCACACGTCCTCCTCCGCCTCGAGCGCAGCCCGCGTCGGCGCCTCCAACGCCACGAGCGCCGACCTCGCCAGCCGCCACCGCTCCTCCCGCTCCTCAACCACGACAGCCACCCGACACCGCCACTGCGCCCGCACACACGTCAGCGCCGGCGGCAGCGCAGCCCACTGCCGCCCCTCCGCCTCTAGCTGGCACAGCACACTCGAGACCACCTCCACCAGGGATGCAACGCGCTCCTGCAGCGGATGCGCCGCGCCACTCGTCGCGGCACCGGGAAGCCGGCCGGACGTGAAGGACGAGCCGGAGACGGAGCGGTAGTGCCGGTGGCAGTGAAGCTGGACGACCAACGACGTGCACGCCGCCGCGGTCGTCGGACTGTGTCGGCGGCTCGTCTCCGCGCCGCCCACCGTGGCAAATGAGCTGGCCGTCGCGCGGCAGAGCTGCACCGCCGCCCTCGCGATGTTCAGCGCGGGGAGCACGGAGGCGTCGCCTGCGCACAGGAGGTCCTTCGCCTCCGCCTCCCCCGCAGTCGCGTCCTGCTCCGGATCCTGCGGCGGCGGCAGCGGCGCCGGCTCGGTGGCGGTGTGGCGGCGGCGTCTGGACTCCTTGACGACCACCTGCGCCCCGACCACCACACGCCGAGCCGCGCCGGGGGTGTCGGCGGTGCTGCTGCTGCCCCTGCCGTCCTCGAACCGCACCGACATCCCTGTCGCCGCCGTGCGCGGTGTTGTACCGGCGCTGCTCGCGGTCTCCGCGATGAAGGCCTCCAGGCGCTCCAGAGGGGCGCACACGAGCTCCGACACGTGGCGGGCGCAGGCGAAGAGCCGCCGTTGCAGCTGAGAAGCTCCAGCAGCGTCGCGCGCGTGAGTCGAGGCACAACCGTCCACGTCCCGGCGATCCACCTCTAGCGTGGCAGGCACTGAGCCGCGCTCGCCGTTCGCGCACGTCGCAACGCTGCTCGCCACCGCGTCCGGTGCGGCAGACAGCGGCGAGGAGAGACCCGCTGCGATGACCTGCGCCAGGACGCACATGAGCGCGCTGTCGCCGGGGTCGATCGCTGCCTCAACGTCCGCCACGTCGAGGAGCGCCCGCAGCTGCGCGGCACACCCGCAGAGTGCGTCCACGCGTAAGTGCAGCGCCTCCACAACACGCGTCAGCTCCGCCGTCTCCTTGCCGACATCCCAGCGCCGCAGCGACTCGCTCACGGCGCCGCTGACGTTGAAGTCCTCCTCCTCCTCCTCCCCCTCGCACGGTTGGCTCTTGACGTCGGGCACGTCGGCAGCGTCCTCCGCCGGCTCCTCCACTGGTGCCGTCGCGGCCGCTGCTGTCGCCACCCCCGCCTCCACTGTCACGGCCGCAGCCGCCACATCATCCGCGACGGTTGGTGTGCTCGGCGACGGGGCGGTTGCCACCGGCGACGCCGTGGCGGCGGCGACGGCGGTCGTTCTTCTGCGCGACCGCCGCGACTGAGGTGAGGCCTGCGAGGCGGTGGAGGAGCCGACGCTTGGCGTGCCGCCCGCCACTGCCCTGGCACGCAACGCACGCACCAACGCAGACGGAGGAGCGCCTCCAGGCGCCTTCAGCTCCGGCAAGCCACAGCGCGCTCGCACCGCGCCGACGGTGACGTCCTGCCACGTCCACGGCGACATCGCCGACGTGTCCTGGGAGCCAGCAGCAGCAGCAGTGGCGGCGCTGCTGCTGCTGCTGCTGCTGGCGCACAGGACGTCATAGTCGACGGCGCTGGAGAGTGATATCTTCGTTGTAAAACGCGAGAGGCTGAAGGCGGGAGAGAAGAGGTGCGACACCACGACGCTCGCCAGCGACGGCACCACCGCGTCCGCGACGTCCGCGTCCTCGTCGTCGTCGTCCCCCTCCTCGTCCCCTGCGCCGCCGGCGACGGTGCGCTGGACGTGCACGAGGACTGTGATGAGGAGCTGCGTCGGCGTCGTAGTGGGGCCCATCGAGGGATGACGCAGCGAGTCCACATCCCCAGACACGGTCGAGGCCGTGGCGGAGTGCGGCGGTGCATTGGGCTGCTGCGATGGCGACACCGCGGCTGCGGCACCGCCAAGCTCCCCCTGCAGCGACTGCACGTGGAGACTGAGCGGCACCACGCGTCCGGCAGCGCCGACTCCCGTCTCCGCCTCGCCAGCCACACGGCGCAGCACGGCGCTGTCGACACTCGCCAGCAAGCGCAGCGCCGCGTCGTTCAGCTCTCCGCGCAGCACCGTGGACGGCAACACGCCGGTGACGTGGAACTCCGCCAGGGCGTGGTCCAGCGCGGAGCGCCGCTCCACTGGCCCTACATGGCCCACAGTGGGCGGTATGTGCTGCACATCCACGTGCATGTGCAGTCGCAGCAGGTGGAGCGAGCCAGGCGCCGCCGCAGCAGCAGCAGCAGTAACGGCAGCATCGCGCCGAAGCCGTGCCAACGCACACGCCTCTGCCAGGTCGTACGGACACAGCCACGACTGCCGGTCGACGCGGTCATCCGCGATGAGCGGCGCCGCGGCCGCTGACAAGAGCAGCATCGGCAGCCCACCGACGACAGAGCTGGCGGTGCTGCTGCTGCAGCTGTGGGTGCGGCGGTGGCGACTCGCGCCGGCCGTGGGGGTCAGCGTGAGGGAGTCGGTCCGCGCCAGCGACGCCGTGTGGGCGGGCACCACGAGTGTCGGCGGGGTGGCGTCGGCGATGTGGGAGGAGAGGTACGACCACGTCGGGAGCACGGCGTCGACGCGGTCGCTGACAAGCTCGGCCTCGCCATCCTTGAAGGGGGAGCTGCAGGTGGCGGCCGCGGCGGCAGGCCCCAGCCGCGCCGCGCCATCGCACCGCTGCGCGGGAGAGAAGAGCAGCGAACTGGGGCGCGTGACGAGGCCGTCGGCCGCCGACGCCGGCAGCGGGAGAGACGCCGCCGAGAGCGGAGACACCACAAGGTCGTCCGCCAGCTCAGCGCCGTCCGCACCGCCCCCGCCGCCGCCGCGACGCTGCGCCGCCGCGACTGTCCATCGCAGCGACAGCCGCATGTGAGCCACCACGTCTTGTGCCGAGTTGAGCGAGCCTGCGCCGCTTGCCGTGCACGGCGGCGGTGTCGCTGCGTACGGCGGCGGCGGCGGCGGCGGTGGAAGAAGTGTTGACGACGAGCGCAGGAAGCTCTCTGACGACGACGGCGGCGGTGTCGGTGGCGGGAGCATCGGCGGGGTCGAGAGGCACGACTGGACAGTAGCCACCGCGCCGTCGCGTTGCGCGAAGCCCGGCACCACGTGCGCCGACGACGCCTGACCACCACTGTGCGAAGCAGCGGAGGTGGCTGTCGGTGGCGGCGCCGTCGGCGGCATCGGCTGCATGAGCTGCAGGAAGCTGCTGAAGGTGCGAGCCACGACGGGCGAGTCGAGCTTCGCCAGGTCACTCTCGTCACGCTCCGTGACCACGGGGGCGTCGAGCGCAGACGTCGTGGCGGAGGTGCTCGCCTGGGCCACGAACGGCGGCGGCAGCAACGCGGCGCCGCTTGCGGTGGCGCTCGCCGGCGACACGGTTGTGGTGCGAGCCGGCACGACTGCAGCTGCGTCGCCACCTGGTGTTGGCTCCGAGGAGGAGCCGGCTGCCGTCCCCTCGAGGCTCTCCACACCAGCCTCGACGCTGGCAGATGTGGGGAGGCCCAGCGCCGACAGCGTGCGACGCACCACATCGCGTCGCAGAGCGGCCGCCTTGGCATCCGCATCACGGCTGCCTAGCGGAGAGGTTGCGGCGGATGCGGGGCTCTGGCGTGGGGGACGAACCGGACGCGCACCCTTCGACACGGTGCGCCGCTGCGCCGACATGGGCGACAGGGGCGACCCAGTCGTCTCCTCATCGGCCAACCCAGCAGGGGAGAGCGGCGCCGCAGCTCTGGTGACGGCGGGCTCATGCTCCACATCGGTGCGCGGTGCGCGCGGCGTGTAGGACGACGGAGCGCTGCCGGCAGCGGACGACACGGCTGTCGACGCTGTCACCTCCCCCTCCGCGGGGTCGGCCAGCAACACAGTGCCCACCACGATGGGGGCGTCGCCGCGGCCATGCGCGGCACCGTCGCGAGACGGCCACTTGCACACCGACCCACCCGCGCGTGATGCGGCGGTGGCGGTGGACAGCTTCGTCCGTGCGGCGGCGGCCTCCACGGCCTCGGCACGACGCGAGGAGAGGCTGAGCACGCGCAAGACAAAGATCTGCTCCGCCCCGAGTGGCTCCGCACGCACGCAGATGTGTGGCATCGGTACCGCCGTATGTGTATGTGTGTGTGTGGAGGGGAGTGTGGAGGGTTGAGTGTGCCCTGGAAGTCTCTGCCGCCTTCTTCCTCTTTGTTTTCGTTGAGTTTTTTTTTTTTTGTTGTTTCGTTTCCGCCTGTGGAACGACGAAACACAAAAAGGAAATCAAAAAAAAAAAAAAAAGAGGTGGTGGAGACGAACTGCGCAAGTGGCCACCACCTCCACAGGTCCTCCCTTCCACTCGGGGGGGGCGGATGTCAGCGGTGTGTCGAGGGCAGCGGTGTGGGGCTACACGCCGAGAGAGGAAGAGAGGAAGAGACACACGCAGACACACACGCACACACACACACGAGCTGCTACAACAAGAAGTGTGAATGAAAAAAAAAAAACAACGTCAAGGAACACGCGGAGGGAAGAGAGGGAGAACTCAGAGGAGGACAAGATGATGGAGAAGGTGGGAGTCACGTGGAGACGCGTACGATGACAGAGAACCAACGCCACCGATGACAGCACACAAGACCGTCAGACACACAGAGAGAGACTGAGAGAGAGACGGAGGGGGGAGGAGGTGGTGGTGGAAGAGAAGACAGTGTGCAGCAAATCGAAAGAGAGAGAGAGAAGACAGAAAACAAAAAAAAAGACGAAAAATAAAGAAAGGAAGTTCACCAGCAACACGGTCGCGTCAGAGAGAAGAAGAGAGAGACAAAAAGAAAGAGAGTGTCCACACACACACACACACACACGCAGCGAGAGTGTCTCCAATCAGAATGATGCAGACAGGAGAGTCAGCCGGGGGGGGAGGGGAGAGAGACGCACCACCAGCGGCTGGCGACGCAGCAACGAGACGACGACGACGAGAGACAAAGAGTGAGGGGGGGGGAGGGGCAGCGACGAGCAACGGCAGGCGAACACCGCTCGAGACGTGTCGAGCAACAGATGAAAGGGAGAACGAGAGAGAGTGTGTGTGGAAAAAAAAAAAAAACAGAAGAGGAAGCAGAGAGAGGGAGAGAGAGGGGAGGAGATCCACGATAGCACCGCCACGTGCGATGGCGCTGCAGCTGCGAGATCGGGAGGGAGAGGGA
Source organism: Novymonas esmeraldas (assembly GCA_019188245.1). Taxonomy (NCBI): domain Eukaryota; phylum Euglenozoa; class Kinetoplastea; order Trypanosomatida; family Trypanosomatidae; genus Novymonas; species Novymonas esmeraldas. The sequence continues at coordinate 42,037 of JAECZO010000105.1, read as the reverse complement.
GGGAGGGCCAACAACGGCACACACACGCACACACACACACACACACGCACACACACACACACACAGGTACGGAGAGAGAGAAGGTGGGAAGGAGGGGAGGGAGAGAGGGAGGGAGGCGGTGCTGAGAGAAACAAAAAAAAAAAAAAGTGCGCGCTCTCTATACAACGAGAAACGGCAGAGGGACAGCACCAGTCGAAGAGGAGAGGAGGGGGGAGGAGGAGAGTGGGGGGAGAGTGGGGGAGGAGGAGAGTGGGGACTTCAACAGGTGCGTGCCAGAGTGGCACTGAAGGACAATGAAAAAGAAGCACGCACGCACGTGCGCGCACAGAAGAGAGCCAACGTGGGACCTCTGACACCGCTGCTGCTGCAACCTCACACCACAAGCGGATGAGAAGGTGTGCGCGTCGCACGGCAAGAGTTGAAAACAGCAGCAAAAAAAAAAAAAAAAGACACACACAGAGACACACACACACAGAGATAGAGAGACACACGCGCGCGAAGACACAATGCCGTTCACGCCTCTGTCAAAGAGAGGAAGTGCGAGGAAGACACGAAAACTGAAACACAAAAAAGAAAAGAAGAGAGAGAGCAAACAAAAAACAGAAGAGGAGGCGTGGGCAGGAGGAGGAGCAGGAGAGAGAGAGGGTGAGAGTGAAAAAAAAAAAAAAGGAGGTGTTTGAGGGAGAGTGTGTGTGTGTGTACGTTCAGGAGCACGCACGTACTCACACCGCGCGGTCACCTCTGCAACGACGAGAGAGAACGAGAGGGGGGGGAAGTGTTTAAGGAACCCACAACCGACCACACACACACACACACACACACAGACAAAAAAAAAAAAACACACACACGAGAAACAGATAAACAAAAGTAAAAAAGGTGCTCGGCAGGGAGTTTCGAGCGAAACAGAGATGAGGCGAGGTGTAAAGGGTCGGGCGAAGGGTGCTGACGGTGCTTCACGCAGCTGTGCGCGTGCGTCAGCGCAAACACACACACAAACACACACACACACACACACACACACAGATAGAGGCACACACACACACGGCAAGAGAAAGAGAGAGGGAGGGAGCGGACGTATGTCGTGCAGACAAAGTACAGGCAAGAAAAATAAAAATAAAAAAAACGAGAGGAGAGACGAGTAGAAGATATGACACGTACAGGGAGAAGGAAAGGAAAGAGGAGAGAAGGACGACAGCAGCGCCACGAACGGAGAGAAGGGGGGGAAGAAGGAGAGCGAGGGGCTACCGGGAGCAAGGCACTCGTACACACACACAGAGAGAGAGAGACACACAGACGTAGACGGCACCGCGCGCGTAGTTCACAAAATAATCCTTCCGTCAGCGCAGCGGAGGAAGCGGCGACGCGGGACGTCTCAAAGGAAACAAAAAGAAAGAGAGAGACGACGAGGTATGAACGGATGCAAGACGTGCACTACCTCCAGATGCTAAGATACACGTACACGCGCACGCACGCAAACAGAAGTGCACACAAGCGTGTAAACAAACGCACACGGCGTACAGCACACACACACACACACTTGCACAGTCACAACCACCCACGTGTGAGTCTATCTGTGCGGACGCGTGCTTTGGTGTTGCGTGTTGGATGGGTAAGTGTCGCGAGAAACAAACAAGTGAGCGACAATGATCAAACCGGTACGAGAGAGAGAGACAATACACCAAGCACCGTCGAGCACACGCGCAACAACACACACAAAAAAAAAAAAGGAGATACAGACGAAGAAAAACAACAACAACAAAAACAAGAGAACACCTGTCGGCCTCGATGCCGGTCGAGTCTGCACAGCAGTGGTGGGTGGTAGTGATGACAGTGAAACACAAAAGAGAGGACAAGAACGAAGAGGGAGGAAGATGGAGGCAGGAAGATGAAGATGAAGAAAAGACCTAAGGGCAACAGAAAACACTCACACACTCACACGCACGAGATCGGAATGAAGAACAGAGAAGCGACAGAGAGACGAGAGAGAGAGAGGAAGAGTCACTAGAGAGTAAACAGGCGTGCGACAGAGTCTGTGAGAGAGCCTCTCAGTGAATACGCGTGTGTCTGTGTCTGTGACTGTGTGTTTGTGTGCAGTGGAGGCGAAGCGCCAGTGTCGGCGTTCACGTTGCGCGATACACGACAAAAAAAAAAAGTGAAGAAGATAGAGAGAGAGAAACAGAAGAAAAAAAAAGGAAGAAGTGATAGTAGGGAGGGGGGAGGAGGAGGCAAGAAGTAACTTCACACACACACACACACACACACACACAAACACGAACGCGGAAACAAACGAACAAAAAAAAAAAAGGTTCAAGCAGAATCAAACGACTGCGACAGCAAAGTAAGACAGACACACAAAGAGTGAGTGAGAGAGAGAGAAAGAGAGAAGGCGCACGATGACCTTCGCTCTCTCTCTCTGACGCGAGCCGTCACAGCAGTGGCGGACAGGAAAAAAAGAAAGTGAGAGAAAGAGGCTGACACGAGCAGAGAGGCGGTCAAGCAGCCAGAGGCAGACGTTGTCACGAGTACCCTTTCCACAACTCACTGTGCTTTTGTGCTTCCGTCGAGACGGGGGAAGAGTGCGCGCGTGTCTGTCTGAATGGATGGGTGAGAAACGGAAGATGGTTGTGCAGAGGAGCTGCAGGTTCAGCAGCGCCACACACCACTGCGCCTCCCCTCTGCCGTCTTGTCCCTCTCTCTCTCTTCTTTTCTTTTGTTGCTGCACGTCCTTGTCTCCCTCTACCCTCCTCTTGTGGTTGGTGTTGTTGTTTGGGTGCTTCGGTTTGCTGCCACTCGCTGATAGTACGTCAGAGAGCCGGCGTGTGCCAGTAGACGGGGGGGGAGATAGAGGGAGAAACACACACACACGGAGAATTGAAATGAAAAAAAAGAAAAAAACGAAGCAGGATAGAAGTGTTTGTGTATGTGCGTTTGTGTTGTGGTGGTTGCTTTTTTTTTTTTTTAGTCGTACACCACTGCGGCACACACGATGCACACACACACACACACACTGACTGACGCCACCCTACAACAACAACAATTTTCTTTTTTTTTTTTCGAGAACAACGTACAAACGGCACAACAGTCTGCGAGCACTGGACAGAAAGACACGCAGAGGGAAAGAAAGACGCACGCACGTATGCTGCGACACGCGCACCCCTCCTGTGGTGAAAAAAAAAAAAAAGAAAAGGGAGAGAGAGAGATGTGTGAGTGTGTGAGTGGAGGGGGGGAGGGGGGCAGCTGACGTGCAAACGTGAGGAGCAGACAAAGAGGCTGAAGAGCTGGCGAAAGAACCTACGAGTGATGGGGGAGGACGAGGCAGGCACGGAGAACCGCAACGCACAGCGACTGAGGGGGGGAGGGGAGAGGAGGTGTGTAGGAGACCGCGTGGAAGCGATTACAAGGCAGTGAAGACTGCAGCGAGAAATCTACTGCGGACAGCACGCAATCAGAACAAACAAAAAGCAAGGAGAGAGAGAGGGAAACAAACACACACAATCACACACACAGAGAAGAAAAAAAAAAAGGGCTGAACGTCGACGGCGACGAGGAGAACACACAAGTGGTGGTTTGGAAGGTGCTGGGGGGGAGGAGAGAGGGAAGACACGTGGCGTATCACACAGAGGCTCGACAACGACAGCAACAGCGAGAAAGAGAGAGATGGTGCGGGTGGAAAGGGAGGAAGAAAAAAAAAAAAAAGGAGGTAGGAAGAGGGCAGCGGGCGATACACGTGTCGCGGACACCACACAAGTGTCTCTCGACGCTACGCAATGGGCCGGAAGAACCAGAAAGAAGCAAAAGGCAAAAAAAAAAAAGAGAGAGAGTTTGGCAGAGATGTTGTGTGCAGAGTGATGCAGTGTGCGCCTCCGTCTTCTTCAAAATAAAAAAAAAGTGGGGTTTCTTGTACCTGTCCCCCCTGTCCTCCTTACTTCTCCTTTCCCTCCTTTGTGTGAGTTTTTTTTTTTTTTTAATTGGCGCAGCTCTCTGTGTGTGTGGATGCTTCTACGTGGGCGTCTCCAGAGAACTGAGCGAGAGAGCGAGAAAGAGAGAGAGAGAGGGGACACACACACACACAAACACACACACGCTCACGCGCGTCGACGCGGAGAGGAAGAGGTGACGAGAAAAAAGTGCGCAACGCACACGCGCCGGTACACACTCACACGTCAAAAGTAGAAGTACACAAACAAAAAAAAAAAAAACAGAGTCACCTAACTGGCCAGAGAAGGAGCGAGAAGGTGGTGGGTGAGGGGAAGGGGGGGGGGAGGCGGTAGCAGACAGAGTGGAGACGAAAGATAACGGCGGGCAGTACGGCAGGAGAGGAGTGCGTGCTTCTGTTTGTGTGTATGGAGGGCAGGCGGGAGAGAACGGGAGGAGAGGAAGGGTGGGGGGAAGAAGGGAGAGGGAGAGGGGGGAGAGGTGCGTCTCTTCGGGGAACAACGGCGTCCACCGCAATCCAGGCGTGAGGCGGATCGAGAGACCGAGAAGGAAGGTGAGAGAGAAGCAGGAAAACAGAGAGACTGTGGCGGGGAGGAAGGTCTCACGTGATGGCGGGATGTGTTTGTGGGAGGGGAAGGGGAGGGGGCGCACAGTGAGACACACACACACACGCTGATGGAGGGAAGGGGGACAAGAAGAGGACGACAGAGGTGAGCAGCGCACCTGGACACAAGTTCAAACTCGTGCTTACCAAGAGAGAGAGAGACACACTGATATCTGCGCTGGAGATACACACACACACACACACACACACAAATCTGGACAGAGTACCGAGCAGCTGTAAACAACAAAAAAAAAAAAAACAGAAATGGAGAAAGCGTGTCAGAGCGCGCTCTACGCGAGAAGTCGCCCGAGGGGGGGGAGAAAGAGAGTCTGGGAAGATGGATATCAGAAGAGGGAGCGACGTGGCACCGACAGCAACACCAGAGGCACCGCGCAGCGGCTAAACAGAGCGGACGCAGCCTCACGCTGCCACCGTCACCGCTGCTGCAGACTTGTTGTCTGCGTGACTGAACGCACTTTGCGCGTGTGTCTCTGCGTACGTGGATGTACGGCGTCCTCTTCCCGTATGTCGCCCCCTTCCCGCCCCCTGTGGAAGTGCGCAAGTGTGCACACAGACACACTCCAGCCGCTGCCCCCCACTAATGTCTGTTTGTGTGCACGTGAACGCAGAAGTTTGCCTGTTTGCTGATTACGCTTTTTTTTTCTGTGTATTTGTGTGTGTGTGTGTGTGTTTCTTCTTTCCTTCCTTCGTCCGCGGCGAAGAAGAAGAAGAAGATCGAAAGGCGGGGCGAGTGCGCGAGATGTGCACCGCACGATGTTCGAATAGAGTCGGCTGACAAGAACAGTTGACTTCGGTGCGAGCGGGAGAAAGGGAGGAGAAGGAGGGGATGGGGGCGGAGCACACAACTGCAGAAAACAAAAAAAAAAACAAAAAAACTGAGTGGAGAATGGCGTGTGTGTGTGTGTGTGTGTCTGGAGTGAGAGACAGAGTCAGATGCGCCGCACACCGAGAAGGAAGGAGTGGTGAGGGGGGGGTGGAGGAGGAGAGGTGAACTGTGAATGATATGACAGCTACAACGTGAAACAATCACGGAGGTGGGGGAGAAAAAAAAAAAAGAAAGTAGACGTTTCCTGCCTTCCGCAGAGACAACAGGAAGGATGAGACAAGTGGGGCGCGCGGGGGGGGGAGGGATACACAACGCGTACAAGGAATGGCGTAACCGTTGTGTGTGTGTGTGTGTGTGATAGAGAGAATCCGTGTACTATGTGATGGAAGGGGAGGAGGGGGGAAGGCTGCTGGAGTCACCGCGGTGTAGACCAGCCTCCGTGTCGCTGGTCAGGGGTGAAAGGAAGTCTGTGCCTTCACTTGCGTGTGTGTGTTTGTGTGTCGAGGGAGGTGGGAGACCGCTGATAGGAGAACCAAAAAAAAAAAAAAAAAAACGCAAGCCACTGATGATGGAGCTGCTGTTGCTGTTGCTGTTTGTTCTTCTCTTTTTTTCTATTGTTTTTTTTTTAATTTCGTTTCGATGCGTTCTCCTTTGCTACTGAACGAGTACTGTCGGCACACAAACGTACATGTATGAACGTGTGTGTGTGAGTGTGTGTGGGAGGAGGAGGGGGAGTTGGAGGAGGAGCAGCACCGAAGAGGGGACGACATCAGTGAAGTGACAATGTGAGGCGTGGGGGAGAAGAGGAGGAGGACGAAGATACAGTGCCGAGAGAGAGAGGAAACCACCATCACCATAACAACCGCATGCGAGGTCGCGGCGAGGAGAGAGAGGATGACGTCGATTGTGGTGATGGGGGGGAAGGAGGAGGAAGAAGAGAGAGTGCTGCAGCTCGCACAGCTGAGTGTGTGTGTGTGTGTGTGTAGCTCCCCCCCTCTTCCCAGTACTTGCACCTTTGTGTGTACATACGTGTTCTTCACTGTTGTTGATGTTGCTCACATTTTTTTTTTTTTTTCGGGGCTTGTTCGTTGATCGGATCGCACCGCACGCGTTGCACACAACCTGTGGGGGGGAGTGTGAGTGGTGGACTGAGTCCTCGCTGGAGATACGCGGGTGGTGGGACTGCGAGTGACAGTCGGTGAGAGGGAGTTCGGTGCCTTTACACTACACACACACACACAGACACCGCCCTTCCTCTCTTGTCAAGACGCCAAGGTGCGGTTGCGCTCCACGACGCCCATCATGGCGCCAACCCACGCCTGCCGGTCGTCCTCGTGGAGGAAGGACACCGCCACAGCGCGGGAGGCAAAGACGAAGACGGCGCACATGCCGTTCGCGACGGGCCGGTCGCCGTCGTCGAGCACCACCGCCACCGCCGCGCCGTCGCTGCCGCCGTGTTGCTTGCCGTGATGGAAGAGTGACGTGTGCGGCTCACGTATACCGCGGCCGATGCCGACGTAGACCGCCTCCAGCTGGATCAGATTGAGCGCGGTCGTGTACGGCACCTCCTGCTGATCGAGGGAGAGTCCGGTGGGGAGGGCAACGCCACGCCGCGACCCTCGCGCGCGCGCCAGTCCACCGCGCTCGCGCGCCGCGTCCGGCACTGCCCACGTGAGGTGAGGCATGAGGACCTCGCTCCCCCGGTAGGTGTCCATGCAGTCGAGGAGCTGGAAGAGGCGGGGGTGAGGACGGCGGCCGTGGTGGATGTGCTTCAGGGCGAGTGTGCCGCGAGAGCGCAGCAGCGGCATGAGCTCCTTCAATGGACGCTTCACGATACCGCTCGACGGCTCGCGGGCGGCCGCGCTGGCGGCGAGGAGGGTGTTGCTGTGGACATCGCTGCCGCCGCGACGACGATCACCACCGCTGGAACTGCCGCTGTCGCTTGTGCTGTCACTGGCGGTGTCGCCACCCCTCCTCACATACGCACGCCGCCCCGGGGGTGCACGGCTGTGGCGCTGTGGATGCTGCGGTGGCGCGTTCGTCGAGAGGTTGAAACTCACCTGCGGCGGCGCGGAGGCGGGTTGGCTACGAGGACGGTGCGCCGCCCACATCGGCTGTGTTGCCGCTGCCGCTGCGGCGGTGGCGGTGGCGGTGTCCGGCGCGGAGTGGTGGTGAGGAGGATGTTGATAGGGTGGCGACACCGCCGCCGCCAATGCTGTGGAGGAGAGCGCCTCTGTGGCGGTGTCGTCCGTGTCTGGCGACCGCCGCGCCCCGCCCGCAGCTCCCCGGGTGAGGCGGCCGCCGTGCGTGCGGTCGCCACTGTCGGTGACGGTGGCGTCCTCGTTGCGAAAGGCCGGCAGTCGCGCTGTGATGATCTGCACCGCGTGGGTGCCGCCACCGCTGTAGGCCAGCTGGGAGTTGGCGGCGCGACCCGTCGCGGTCCCCGCTGTCGAAGCGGCGGCCCCGACACCAGACGCCGCCGCAGCGTGCCGTGGCTGCTCGTCGTAGGACGACTGCGTCTGTGGGGCCGCGACGTGGCGGTCAGCCGCCGTCCCACTTGATGTCGACCACAGCGCTGCGCCTGGCAGAGGAAGAGGAGGAGGAGCGTGCGTGGAGCCTGGCGGTGGCAGCTGCACCTCAGCATCCTCCCATGAGTGCTGCCCCTCGCCGCCGCCTCCCACTTGGTGTGAGCCAAGTGTGGCGGCGACGTCGTGTGGTGGCGGCCGGGAGGACGTGCCGGCAACGCGGCCGTCGCGTCGCTCTTGCTGCAGCGGCGGTGGTGGTGGGGCGGGTGGCGGTGCAACGGCGACGCTCGCGATGACGTCGTCCACGGGGTCCTCCTCCGCAAGAAAGGACGACGTCTCCAGTCCCGCCGCCCGCCGCGCCTGTCGCACGGTGCGGTAGAGGTCGATGTAGAAGCACTGCGCCAGCCCCGCCACGTCCTCCACACTCAGCGACTCGACACCGCGCGTCGTCTCATCCGCCTCCCTCGCGTAGTAGTCCTTCAAGTAGTGCGCGATGCGGCAGATCGCGGCGGCGTGCTCCTCCGTGGCATCGCCGGCGGTGGGAAGGTCGGCGGAGGCGGGCGGGCGACGGCCGGCACCGGCGACGGCGGCGCTGACTCCACTGCTGTCGCCGCCGCCGGTTGGCGCCAGTGGTGGCCGCCGCTGCGGCAGCAGCCGCGGGGCCGAGGACAACGAACGTGCCGCCTCCCTCTCCTCCTTCACCTCCTCGTACGCGGCAGACGCACCCGCTGCTGGCGGGGCGGGCCGAGGTGCGTAGACGCCCTCCACGGAGGAGGGCCACGCCACGGCCTCCCCGCCCCGGCCACCACCGTCGTTGCCACCGTCGCCCCAGCCCCACAGCAGCGACGACGGCGACGGCGCGTGACGCGATGCGGCGGGCGGCGGTGGGGCCGAGGAGCGTCGCCACTCCGCAGCAGGTCGCGGTGCGGCGGCAGTGGGTCGGAACAGAGGTGGGGAAGAAGCCAAGCGACTGACACGCTCCCACGTGGGGGGTCCGCCGGTGCTGCTGCTGGTGCTGCCGTGCGAGACGACGCCGTGGCGTGTGAGGGCAGGCGGCGCTGCTGACGGAGTCGTCCTCCCCCCGTAGCGGAACATCGAGCTCGGCTCCGGTGCTGCGGCAGCGCCGTCGACGGCGCTCCTGACCGCAGAGGGCAGAGGTGGGCGACCTCGGGTGTCCTCGTGGGCACCCCGGATGGACGGCGATGAGAGCGCCGTGGTCACCCGTGAGCGGTACAGCAGGGACGTGTCATGGGCTGAGGTGTCCCCGCCGTGAAGGGAGGCGTGGACGCTCCGCATGCCAGTCTCCCGCAACGGGGTGGCCGAGGAGGGCCGGTCGGCACCTGTGCGCGCGCGCCAGTCGCCGATCCTGCTGCCGTGCTGTGGGCCGCCGGATGCCGCGGAGAGGCGCACGCCGCTGCTGTGGCCGTCCAGGAGAGATGCGTCCGATGACGAGCGCCGCCCCCCGGCGGACGAGCCGCGCGGCAGCGGCCCAGTCGTGCTCACTCCGTGGCGCGGCGTCGATGCATGACTGGGAGTCGGGAGAGATGATCGGCTGACGAAGTCCTGCAGGTACGCGATGGAGTCGGAGACCGCCGTGTCGGCGGCGGCGTGGGACATGGTCTGCCACTCGCTCCCACAGACAGACACACACACAGACACAGGCAACCGCTGCAACCGCTGCTGCTGCTGCTGCTTCTCCTGCTGCTTCTGCAGACGGAAGGAAGAAGGCAGGGAGGTGGGGTCTATCTACGCGCTTGGGAGCGGTGCACGCACACGCGGCGTGTCCGCACACCAACTCAAACAAAAACAAAAAGATGATAATGATGACAAACCTCCAACGCGGTGGTGTGTATGGATGTATGATTGTATGTATGTATGTCTGTATGCGTGTGTGTGTGTGTAGTGTGTGTGCGCTCTGGTGTGGGAAGAGGAGGAGGAGGGACACACACGAGAGAGCGACAGCGGACGTGTCCCTCGCCTTCTTCCGACACGTCTGTTGGAGGGGAGGAGGGAGGGAGCCTCCTCTGTGTGGCCCTGACCGGCTGCGCCTCACGGAGTCACGATATCCACCACCACCACCCATCACCCATCCAGGAAGGAAGGACACACGAGTGCACACATACACGCGCAACGAGCCACGACGGCCAGCACAGAGGACGGAAGAGGCAGATGTGGAGAAGGTCATCACGTGCCGTAGGAGCATCGCAGAGGCGCACACACACGTCCAGTGGCAGCACAAAACATGCATGATGTTGACGAGACAGAGCGACACAGGGGATGAGGGGAGGGACAGGGGGAAGGACAAGGGAGGGGGAGATGCGCCACGCCCCGGGGAACGGGGGCGAGAGGAACTCGTACGAGACACACACACACACACACACGCCACCGCCTCACACGAGTGGAGCATGTCAACGGACCACGAGATGCCCCCCTTTCCCCTTCTTCTCCTTCACCACCACTCGCGTCATCGATGAAGAGGAGCGCACCAGCGTACCTGATGATGATGACTCGTGGTGGGGGGGAGAAGCGGCGGCGAGGGTGGGGGAGCCCGGGAGGGGTGGAAGGCGAGGCGGCGGCCTTTCTACGTGGGTCTAGTCGCCATCACGACACACACACATACACACACACACACATGCACATACCTCTTTTTCTGATGTTCATGGTGAGAGGTACTTTGCGGGTGGGTGTGACGGCAAGCCCGTGTGTATATCATCTGTACGCTTTGGAGACGCAGCTGACGTGGAGACAAGAAGTGCCGAGCTTCCTGGAGTGGGGGGAGAGACGTGGGAGAGAGGGGGGGGGTGCAAGGACTCCCGACTGCCCTCCCCTGATGTGCCCCGCCTCTGCATCACCTCACACACACACGCACCGAGAGAGAGAGCAACGTCCGTACGTGCACACAAAGCTGCACGTCATCTCTTCCCTCTAAGGTTGCCCTCTCTCTCTCGATCTCATCCCCATCATCACCCCCATCGCGAGCCTCCTCAACAAATCGCCGCCTGCGCAGCCCCGCCGTCCACCGCATCACCCGGTGTTGCAGCTCAGTCCCTTTCCCCACCACCACTACCCACGACAACCTCCCCCCCCCCTCCAGCAAAGGGGGGCCACACACAGGCACGCACGCACGCACGTACACACACCCTCCGCCGCCATCCGACCCTCTGCCTCCGCTCAACTTTTTTACTGTGACACACCTCACCCTCCCTGGCTGCCTCCCGACTCGACGACGACGTCAGAAGGCCGCGACACGTAAATAAAGGAGGAGGCGGGTGGAGCGCACACCGCAACAGCGTCAACACAGAAAAAAAAACAAAAAGAGAGAGAGAGATGTGAGTACAACCAACACACAGACACACACACACAGACACACAGATGACCGACTGCCTACTCCTCTTCCTTCGCCATCGGAGCACAGCGTGCTCAGTACGGAAGCCCCGCCACGGCGAGCCCCGTCGCTGCGATCATCTTGGCCAGCGTCACCGTACCACCGCGGAAGAAGCCGCGAACGCCCTCCTGCTGCGCAATACGCGCCACGCACTCCATCACCGAGGAGTACCGCAGCCGGTCCTCCATGACAGCCACCATCATGCGGTGCCTCACCAAGTCCACCGGATGCAGACACAGCGTGGTCATGCCAGCCACGGTGAGACCACACACCGTTTGCACGATCGCCGGCGTCCATCCGCGGCCCTCGCCGTCTGGCGGCAGGAAGGGCGATACGATGTCCAGCAAGACGCCATGCACGGCTCGATACACCACACTGCCCAGGATGAAGAGCGTGAGGCCGCGGTAGAGGAAGTGCGGGCACTCACTCATCGCCGGGTGCGAAAAGAAGGCGACGCTGTTGCGGAACTGATACGAGGCACCGACGTGCGACTTGATGTCCACGGCGAGGCGGAAGCGTGCGTACTCGAGCGGGTAGCTGACCGTGGTGGCCGCCACGGCCCCACCCAGAAGGGCGGCGTAGCTGGCTACGGTGTATCCGGCGGCGGAGTGCACCGGGCACGAGTTGAAGATGAAGGACTGCGTGGGGTACGCAATGAAGATCTGCGCCAACAGGATGGGCAGGAGCGAGACGACCTGGATCATGTTGCCGCGCCAGAAGCACCGCGTGCCCTCCATCTGCCTCAAGTAGCGCACACACGACCACACCGTCTTGAACTCGCACTGGAGGGCCCCGGTGCGTTGAAGCTCCTTCTGGCACTGCATGATGTACTTGACCCGCTCCAGTGGCGCCAGCACCGTACGGCTGGCAGCCCGCATGAGCCACAGTCGCTGAATGTACTCGACCGAGATGAGCGTCGAGCCGTCGTCATGGTACCGACTCTGCTGGTCGCCGTCGTCGCCGTGTGGGGAGTTCAACTCGCGCGACGAGCCGGCGTGGTCTGTCTCTGCCGCCGCAACGTGGGACGACGACGACGATGACGAGGATGCGGCGGCAGCGGTCGATCTCTCCCCCGATCGGTAGCCGCTGCTGCTGCTGCCACCTCCCTGTGAGACGGCGGCGACGCTCGTGGCAGGCATGACGAGTGGAAGAAAAAGTAGACGGCGTCGCGGCGAGAGAAGCGGCAGCCACTCAACTTCACACCCTCCCGCTCGCTGGACCGGCTTTGCACCCGCGCTTTGATGCTGCTCCGGTTCTCTCTCTCTCCCTCCTTGTAGGAGAAGATGCCGACCACACCCACGAGTGCAGACAGACTGCGCCACCACGCCACGAAGAAGGGAGAAGAGGGGAGGGGCAACGCAACGAGATACACAACGATTCAGCGCTGCGCAGTCAGACAGGCGCGCACGAACATGTACAAGCGCACCGTGAGAGACCGCCACGAACCGCAACAAAAAGGAGCCCCTCACCACCACGTGTGTGTGCGCACACACACAAACACACCTGTCAACAGCACACCGGAATCACCGACCTGCGCGTGTGCGTGCGTGTGTGTGTGGGATCACTTGACCGCAGCTGTATGCCGAGTGTGGAGAAGAGATAAGAGAGAGGCACAGGAGTTGGGAGGATCAGACGAGAGGAGAGGAGGCGGTGGCGGCGGGTTCACGCTCTCGCCTCGGCCTCTGGTCCGCGAGACGCTCACACTCCGCTCACCGAGACCCTGTATCGCGACTTCCTACACTGCGCTTTTCTTTTTTTTTTTTATGTGAGGAGAGGAGAAGAGAAGAGGGCGGGAGGTGAGACTCTCCTCCACCGCGGCAATGTGGACAGATCAGAGGGAGAAGAAAAGATACGACAACGGGACAGATGCACAAACGGCAAAAGCGTACGAGAGTGCGTCAGCGCGTCTGTGTGTGTGTGTGTGTTTGTGTGACAGAGAACCGTGCACTGCTCTCGAGACGCACGCGCACCGGAGGAGGAAGAGGAGGAGCGACGCAAAACACGCACCCGTGCACCAACGGTCTTTGATGAGCCTGTGAAGAGGGAGGGGGGGAGGGGGGGAAGGAAGAGGAGAAGGTGAGAAAGGGAGAGGCGAAGTCGCAACGCCAACGTATGCGCGCCTGCTCGTCGCACCGAGCGTATGTGTGTGCGGATGTATGCGTGTGTGTGTGTGTGTGGAAGGCGTGAATTTGTGTGTCAAGAACAGCCACACACACGGTTGGGACACGAAGGAGAGAACAAGAGAAGGAGGGAGGGAGGGAGGGGACGCGTACGGGTACAGTGTCCGGGACGTTTGTTGTTGTTGTTTCGTATGATGTGTGAAGGTGAGGAGGAGTGGAACAGTGGGCGGCGGGTGATGTCCACAGAACACCGACGTACGCGGCGACGAGGAGAGCGAGAGGGGGGCGGTGATCGTGAAGCTGCGTCGTGTCCAAAAGCGACGAAAGGAAAACGCGTGTGTATGTGTGTGTGTGTGTGGCGCCGCGGGTAGCACACAAACGAGTGTGAGGAGAGGCGGGAGGCAGGAACAGAGGAGGGAGAAGTTGATTGCACCACGTCACTAGCGAGCGCCGAGGAGCACACCGACGATCTTCCACCGTCGACGAAGCCACAGGAGGGGCGGGAGGGTCTGTGGTGTATCTGCTTGACTGTGTACGCGCGTGTGGATGGGTGAGTGGGAGTGCTCATCACACTCGGCGCCGCGGGGTCGCTGTGCAAGACTCCAAGTCTGTGTACCTTGCCGGCGGGCAGAGCATTGGCGCATACACGTCTCTCTTTCGTTCCCCTACCTCTGTGCGTGTGCGTGCAGGCATGAACGTTCGGCGGAGTACAGGTCCAGCAACGAGACAAAGGTGGAGGCAAAGACAACCAAGAGACACACACGCAGAGACAGTGAGAGAGAGACGCCGCGGAGGGGCATACGGAAAGAACAGGACAGAAGCAACACGTGAGCATGACAAGAAGGAGGGGAAGAAGGGGGAGGAAGTGAGAGGAGCACAGACGCACAGAGCGAGAGAAGAAGGAGGGAGGGTAGAAGGCGAAGAGAGCCGCCGCCACACACACACACACCATCATGTCAGGGAAAGGGGAGGAGCCATGTTGCACCACGGCCCTCGCGCTCCCTCGTTCCCCCCCCCCCCAAATCCCTTCGGGCTACCGGAAGCAGTAGACCAACATCGACAACAACCAGTAGAGTACGCGGCAGTAGCGAGCACAGCGGGGGAAGAGAGAGATGAAAAACACGACGGGAAAGCAAAGAAAAAAAAGAGAGAGCGGGATACGCACGCGCTCTGGCAAAACGTGCTCCGTAAACAAGGGCTGACAACTGGAGGAGAGCACCGAGACCACATACGAGGATCGATGCTCTCATGTACGCCGTGTGTGTGTGTGTATTTGAAGTGGTAGCAGGGGGAAGAGGATGAGATGGGCAACTGTGTATGCATACACGCACACACACACAAAGAGCGACGCAACAATCAGCGTCTACCACCATGACTGCTCAAGCGACCCCCCTCTCTCTCCACGCTTCTCTCCTACTAGGATTACTTCTTGCGCTTCGTCCAGATGGACACGAACACAAGCACCAGCAGCGCCAACGTGCAGATTCCAAAGATAGAGAGCAGACACTTGTCGCGTGCCATCTGCCGATAGAACCACCGTATGTCGCGGGAGGCGTGATCGAGCTGGCCCTGCAGATTCTGCAGCTCCTCGTCGATCTGATACATGCGCTCCGTCTGCTTCTGCAGTTCCGCTAACGTCGTCTTTCCTGTCTCCTCCGTCACATTCTGCAGCCGCTCCGCCCGCTGAAGGGACTGCAGGGCATCCTTCTGCACGTTGATGGCTGCATTCAGCACCTGCTTCGAGTCGGCGAAGCCGGTGCCGTCCGCACCGCCAGGCCCCATCATCTCCTCCTCCCGCTGCTCCTGGTACGTCTTGGGCCGCGCCGTCGGCGAGCGGCGGGGGTAGATCTGGTTCTTCATCTCCACATCGTAGTTGCGGATCGTGTCGTCGCGATCCTTGCAGACGCCCTCGTGTGCCTGGCGTGCCTCGAGGTCCACCGTCCGACGAGCCTCGGCGCGCAGGGCCGAGAGCTTCTGCCGTGCCTCTCGCATCAACGGACGCGCCTCCATCTCCACCTTCTTCTTCTCGGGCAGTGTCTTGGTCACGATGACGCCCTCAACGTGACGCTTGAGCATCGCAAGCGTGCCGTCGAGGTCGTCCAGCGCCATCTGAAAGGGGTCCATTCTCGCTCCGGCTCCTCAGCGTCGCTGCTCTCCGAAGATCCTGTCTCCCTCCCTCTCTCTCTCCCTCTCGCTCGCTCTCTTCCACGCCGGTCGCGGTGGAGTCGAGTCTGGAGACACCGCACGCGTCACCCACGCCAGAAAAGAAAGGAAAAGAAAAGTGGAACGAGTGGAGAGAAACACAGGGGGGGGGAAACGCGAGTGATGGATGTCACCAGTATGCAGCCACTTTGTCCGCAAAACAAAACAAAAAAAAAACGCACATGTGCACGTGCAGATGTACATAAATATACACGTATATGTGTGGGTGTGTGAGTGGTGGGGACAAAAAAAGAAAAGAAGACAGAGAGGGGGGGGAGTCGGAGAAGCAGAGATGAAGAGCATGCGCTCACGGATGATATCATGGAGGAGGAGAAGCAGCAGGCACAACGAGACGAGCCCCGACACACCTGAGCGAACGCACGCGCACTGACACACACGAAATAGATGAAAAAAGAGAGTGTGCGCGTACGACGACGCCTTCGGCCACGAGCACAAGAGCCGCGTGCCGAGGGAGACACAGGCCCGTGTGCCACTAGAGGTGGCACAAGGTGCTCCCACACGGATACATGCACCTCCGTCCCCTCCCCTCTTGGGTGGATGAGAGCGCGCAGCGGTGCGACTCACGCAGCAGCGTCCCTCTTTTTTTCTTCTTTTTTTTTGTTTTTTTTTGTATCAAAGGAGGAGTGAAATGACGCAGGCACATCGGTGACCAACGCTCACGTCCACATGACGGACGTCAGCCCCAGCGCGTGCGAAACCAGAGAAGGCGAAAATAAATAAAAAAAGCATGGACAGTCAGGGACC
This sequence comes from Novymonas esmeraldas, assembly GCA_019188245.1. NCBI lineage: Eukaryota > Euglenozoa > Kinetoplastea > Trypanosomatida > Trypanosomatidae > Novymonas > Novymonas esmeraldas. Next base: position 25,653 of record JAECZO010000105.1, on the reverse strand, counting down.
ACACCTCATCGAGTGAGAGTCAGCACGGTGCACTACTGGATGATCGCCGCGGCATCCACGCCGGCGTTGCGGGCGTGCTTCTTGCGCAGCTCCGCGCGCGAGCGCAGAGACAGCTGCAGACCACCCCACTGGCGGCGGATCACGTCGGAGCGGGACAGGAAGCGCGCGTTCACGGAGCGGATCAGGTTCTTCAGCGTCGCCTCGTCCTCCGCGTTCACGTCGGTGATCGCAACGCACGTCGCCGTCTTCTGCCCCACCGCATCGCCCAGGCGCGCCATGTCCTTCACGATCGCGTACGGGATCTTGTTCGCGCGGCACAGGTTCGGCATCCACAGCACGAGCTCCACAGGGTCCACGTTGTTCGCAATCACAACAAGGCGGGCCTGCTTCTTCTCGATCGCGCGCGTCACCTCCTGCAGACCAGTCACCACCGCCAGGGGAGCCTTCGTGGACACCGTCTTCTTCGGGTCCTTCTTCTTCTCCTCGGCGGCCTTGTGCAGGCGCTCGCGGCGGGCCTTGCGCGTCTCCGGCGCGTACTTCTTCACAAGCTTCAGCGCCTCGTTGCGGCTCGTGCGGTCCAGCACCTTCGTGAACTGGTTCAGCGCCGGCGGCACCTTCAGGCGGCGCTGCAGCACGCGCTTCTTGCGCTGCATCGTCACGAACGTGGGCCACCGCATGAAGCGCGACAGGTCACGCGAGTACGGCACATCCTGGCCGATGCCGAAGTTCTTCGGGCGGGCCGTGAACTTCGACGCCGCAGCCGGCGCCTTGTACGGGGACGCGGCCTTCGCGGCCGGCGCGGTCTTCTTCACTTCCTTGCCGGGCATGATGCTGATGCAGACGTCCTGCACGGCATGTCAGCGAGCAAACCCAGAAGGTGTGTGCATGTGTGTGTGCGCGTGTGTGTGCGCGTGTGTGTGCGCGTGGTGTGAGGAAGTCAAAAGAGTGATGGCACGTGCCGGAGACGATGGAGAGGTTGAAAGCGAAGAAGGAGAGAGAACGAGCAGAGGGGCAACCAACACTCGAGAAGGAAGCGGGGCACCACAAGTACACCACGTCAGACATGCACGAGTGGGGAGGGAGGGAGGCAGCAGCAACGGGGAGAGGCGAGGGGGGAAGGGGACTCAGCAAGACTCGCCAGACTGCATCGTCTGCCATCTCACGTTCCGCTTCTCGCATCTTGGAGACAGTGACACCACCACCACCACCATCACCGCAGTCGCTTGCCTCCACGGCGGACCACCCTGCGCTGGCGGTGATCTCAGCGTGTTGGCGTAGAAGTCGCGCGAAGGGGACGACGTGGAAAGGCAGAGGTGCCACTCCACACAAGAGGAGCCCCGCACGGACCGGACTGGCTGTGTATCCCGGTGTGTCTGTGTGTCTGTGTCACGATATGCCGCAACACACATACACAGACACACAGACAGACGTGGACGTGCACGCCTCTCCCCCTCCTCCACCTCCAGCCGCCGCTTAGGGTCACTCTCGTACCACACCGTCTCCTCCACTTCGGCGCTCGTCCCCCCATCCCTGAACCCCTCATCTTCCTCTTTTGTTTTGGAAGTAACGAGGGGGGCACCGCACGACACTGCGCGTCCGGTCTCCTCTCGGATGTCAGAACAGCTGCGGCGACGGAGACGTACCACCCCCACCCCTCCCCACCACACCGTCTGCGGTACGCGTATGTGGGTTGTTCTTCCCTTTTTTTTTTTCTCCCCAATTCGGATTTGTTTTTTTTTTTTTTGGTTGGATTTGATAGACTGAGACGAGAAAGAAAAAAAAAAAAGGAAAGAAGAAAAAGAAACGGACACGAAGCGCAAGTGAGAAAAAACGCACGTGGAGAAGCGGCTGGCGGTGGGCCGGCGAGCGTGTGTGCCCCTCCCCTCTCCTCCCTTCTCCTCCCCGCTCCCCCATCTTCGCACATCACCACCACCACCATCATCATCATCCGTTTCACTCACCCACCGAGAGGGAGAAAGTGAAGTGGAGCACAGACGCACACGCACACAAACACAGACACTGAAGGAATGGGGGGGTGAGTACGGGATGGAAGCTGAGCGAAGGGGATAGAGGGAGGAAGAAAGAGAGAAGAGGGAGAGAGAGAGAGACAGAAGCCGTTGCATCGTCAGACGTGAGCAGAGGCACGCATCGCAGACACGCGTGACAGACTTGCACGGTGAGGAGCGGGACGGGGGGGGGACAGAGAGAGAGAGACGCAGGCGAGATCGGGTTCGCGAGGGAAGCAGACATCACTGCAGGGACGCTCACGTCCCCTCAGCTCCGTTTCGTCTGCCCTCCTCCCTCACCTTCACACGCACGTGCGCAGGCTCGCACCTGCACCCCCCAAAAAATGGACAGTCAGGAACCACACCTCGTCGAGCGAGAGTCAGCACGGTGCACTACTGGATGATCGCCGCGGCATCCACGCCGGCGTTGCGGGCGTGCTTCTTGCGCAGCTCCGCGCGCGAGCGCAGAGACAGCTGCAGACCACCCCACTGGCGGCGGATCACGTCGGAGCGGGACAGGAAGCGCGCGTTCACGGAGCGGATCAGGTTCTTCAGCGTCGCCTCGTCCTCCGCGTTCACGTCGGTGATCGCAACGCACGTCGCCGTCTTCTGCCCCACCGCATCGCCCAGGCGCGCCATGTCCTTCACGATCGCGTACGGGATCTTGTTCGCGCGGCACAGGTTCGGCATCCACAGCACGAGCTCCACAGGGTCCACGTTGTTCGCAATCACAACAAGGCGGGCCTGCTTCTTCTCGATCGCGCGCGTCACCTCCTGCAGACCAGTCACCACCGCCAGGGGAGCCTTCGTGGACACCGTCTTCTTCGGGTCCTTCTTCTTCTCCTCGGCGGCCTTGTGCAGGCGCTCGCGGCGGGCCTTGCGCGTCTCCGGCGCGTACTTCTTCACAAGCTTCAGCGCCTCGTTGCGGCTCGTGCGGTCCAGCACCTTCGTGAACTGGTTCAGCGCCGGCGGCACCTTCAGGCGGCGCTGCAGCACGCGCTTCTTGCGCTGCATCGTCACGAACGTGGGCCACCGCATGAAGCGCGACAGGTCGCGCGAGTACGGCACATCCTGGCCGATGCCGAAGTTCTTCGGGCGGGCCGTGAACTTCGACGCCGCAGCCGGCGCCTTGTACGGGGACGCGGCCTTCGCGGCCGGCGCGGTCTTCTTCACTTCCTTGCCGGGCATGCTTCTCTGCGCTTTCGTGTTATGCTAGGAGGAGGGGAAGGGGGGGGAGACAGAGCACCAACGCGGTGGGGGCAGACGCGTGAAGAAGTGGGGGGGGGGAGGGGGGACGTGAGTGCCCGGAGTGAGAACGCAGCGGAAAGAGTCGACAGAGGACAATCCCGCGATGTTGAGTGAGCACAAGGCACGTTAATGCAGAGTGCAAAGGATGTGTGTGGGAGGGGTAGAGAGGAGGAGGGGAGACAGAGAGGCAGAGAGAGAGGAGAGGTGTTGGGAATCAAAAAGACAGAAGAAGGAGGAGCATACGCAGCCACGCGGATGTGCGTACCAGCGTCGTGGTGACAACGGGAAAGGGGGGAGAAGCGGACGTACTCCACGTCGCAATGGCGAGGCGTGGGGACACACGACAGAGGAGGGGGGTGAGAGCGGCGAAGAGGAGACGACGGAGAGAGGCCCTCCCTTCCTCCTCCCTCTCTCCTCAACCGTGTCGCATCTGACAGCAATGGAGATCACCGACCTTGGCCAATACCTCCTACTATCGTGTCTGTCCCTGTGTGTGTATGTGTTTGTTTGCGTGTATGTGTGTGTGTGTGTGTTTAATGCTTGCTAGTGTGCTGCGACGGCCAGTCCGTCATACACATTCACACACTCTCTCACACACACGTGTATAGATCCTCCACAGGAGAAGCGGGTTTATTCTTTTTGGGGGGGATTCGCGACAATCCGCGCCGGCACGCCACCGAGATAAAGAAAGGCAGAGTTGGGAGAGACAGCATCTCCAGCGGACCCAGCCACACACACTACACACTACATGAAAACACACACACAGTCACACAGACACACACACGCACACTCGAAGAGGCCCTCACAGACCAACGAGTGACGCGCCGCGGAACTCGCAGAGACGTAGAAGGAGGATGCGAGAGAAACAGGGAGGTGCGGGCGCGAGAGACGATGGCGCGCCTGACTCTCTCCCTCCGCCCCCCGCCCCCTTCTTTCACCCCTCACATCCCGCCGTCCCGCAACGCACATTGCGCCTCCACAACATCCCCCTCTCACACTCTTCTCACACTCCTCCTCCACATACACACGCACAGTGTCCTCTTTTTTTTTTTTTTTTCGATTCTGTCTGATAGCTGGCCACGGCGATTGCGAAACCAGCACGCCCATACACGTACACACGCAGTGATGGGCATGCCTGCACGCGTTGATGCACGTGAGAGGAACAGGGATAACACACCTGCCAGCAGAGGGATACGAGGAGACGGGAGAGGAGCAGAGAGAAGAGCGTGATGCAGCGCCGCGACGGAGAACAACGACGGCACGCCCTCGCCGCCGTCTAACCGGTCCCACCGCGTCCACCGTGGATGGAGCTGGAGGACACCACACGGTATGTCACGGAGGCCGCCGCTCGGTGCGACGCGGATGCCGTGTCGTGGCCAGCGCCTGCCGCCCCAGCGCCGCCGCCACCACCAGCACCGCCGCCGCCACCAAAGCCGCCACCAGCACCGCTGGTGGCGCCGATGGCGGAGCCGGTGGACGCGGCGCCGAGCACCGAGTCCTCGCGTGATGACCGCGCGCGAGCGACGTCCTGCTCAATCTTCTTCTGCTCCCGCTCCAGGAAGTAGTTGAACAGGCGCCGGAAGGTGCTGCTGAAGCCGTCGTCTGTGTCCTCGGCGCCGGCGCCGTCGTCGAAGTCGATAGGCGAGGCGCTTCCGCCCGACGCCCCACCACTGCCGTCGCGTGCGGAACGGTGCGGCGCGCCGAAGCTGTGCGTGCCCACGCGACCGGGGCTAAGGGAGCTGGAGTTCATGCCCTCATCCTCGTAGGAGAAGTTGTAGCGACTCTCCATCGCCTCGCGGTTGCGCTTCTTCAGCTCCGAGTCGATGAGTGCCTTGTCCTTTCGCTTGTTGGGTGGGAAGAAGGACAGCTCCTGTGTGTTCAGGTTCATGAAGCGGATGATGCCGGCACTCGTGCGGTACAGCACCCACCCGTCCGGGAGCGTGTCCGACAGAAGCATGCGTTCGACGATGACCATGAGGTCCTCGTCTCGAGGCAGCTGAATCCCAAGGCTGCTGCGGAACTCGTCCACGTCGCGCCGCGACACCGCCCGTTCGTCTTCCTCGTCGTCGTCATCGTCGTCGTCGTCATCGTCGTCGTCGTCATCGCCCAAGGCGTGCACGGCTCCGACTGGCACGGTCGCCATGCCGCGCAGATTGTCGAGGAGCTCATACTTGCGCTCGGCACGGCGGCGCTCAGCGATGCGCCACTGCGCCAGAAAGAGGCGCACTCGGAAGGTGACGTAGTATGTGCCGGCAGTTGCGAGCACGCCGGCAACGGGGACCCACAGGGGCACCACCTCGAACACCACTCGCATCCCGTCGTTGAATGTGTGGGCAGCGTAGAGTCGCTTCCACCACTCGGAGCTGCTGGAACGGCTAGAGGAGGAGGCGGAGGTGGAAAAGGAGGGGAGGGACGCGCGCAGCGGCATCTCCGGGCTAAAGGCGGCAGTGTCAGCGGCAGAAGCGGCCTCGATAGACGGCGTGCCGCCTGAAGAGAAGGACGGCGACGTCGACGACGACATGGCGTTGTGACAGCGCTCCGGGATAGAGAGGCAGAAGGGAGGGAAGGCGGTGAGAGTCACACCTCTGTCCTCTCAGTTTCCCCTCCCTCCCCACGTCCAGCTAAATGCGTTGGAAATGGGGGAAGAGGGGAGGAGGAAGGCGTCTGAAGAAAAAGAGAGAGGAAAAGAAAAAAAAAAAACGCGCCGCAAACCGATCACACACACACACACGCAATGTGCACGTCCCGAACTGAGGATGTGCGTCTGCGAGTCTAGTGCCGCCGCTGGCGGTGGTGGGGACGGGGGGCGGGTGGTCTCTTACCTCTATAGCACCGAGGCGCTTGCTCAACACGGGAGGGGAGAGGAGGAGCGAGAGAGCAGGAGTCACTGTTCGGCCTCGGAGAGAGACCGTCGCAGCATGCAACAGACTCGTCACAGTTCCCCCTCGAGGGGGAGGGGATGCCCGTCAACAGCCACGACAGAGAGACGCGACACACCTCGCAGCAGCGGCAAAGCGTGTGGAAGAAGACAGCGAGAGATATTCTTTTTTTTTTTTTTCAAAAAAGCGAGGCGAGGGAGAGGGGTGAGTGGAGGGAGCGCTACCAGGCGAGAGAGAGAGACGGGGTGTATCAAGGGGAGGAAAACAGGCCTGGAAGGGAGGAGGAGGAGGGGACCGCGATGAGAGGTGGTGGAAAACAGGGGGGTGGGGTGACTCGGACGGGCGAGGGTGTAGAGTGGAAGGTGCAGGAGACGCGTAGAAAGAAGAGAGTGGCCAGTCCGGAGCGGCGGTGGAGTGAGTGGGGTGAGGGCTGGCAAAACGAGAGAGACGACAACACTGGCGACAACGGAGCACGGACCGCTCGCTGGAAAGGGGGGTGCGTGAGTATGAATGGCACCACGCGTGTGTGTGTGTGTGTGTATGTATGTATGCACGTATTCATGAGCCCATTGGTGACGTTTGTGAAGGTGCAGAGAACGCAGAGAGAGAGAGGGGAAGAAAGAGTTCGGTTTGTGCAGAAGTGCGGCGACGGCGAGGAGGAGGAGGACACCAGATGCAGCGTCAGAAGTGCGAACACGCAAATGCGCGGCAGTGGAGGTACCGTGACGGAGGGGAGGGAGGAGGGAACCGACCCACACTGCAGAACACACGAGTCTGATGAAGCAGAGAGCGAGGGTGAGGGGAGGAAAGAGGGCCATCCTGTTTCACACCTCGCATGCAGCAGAGAGCCGCTCCTCCGGCTTTGGCTCGCTGCAGACGCCGCAACGCTTTCGCTTTTTTTGTTTGTTTTGTAAAATGCGGTCGAGATCGACGCGTAGTGCAAGAGGTCTCCCCACGCCACGCATGCGCGTATTCTGCGGGTGTAAATGTATGTACATCTGATGGCCCCCTTCCTCACATCAAGCCACGTTGAAGGGTGAAAACACAAAAAAAAAAAACGGGTGAAGAAGGAGAAAGCGGGTGTGCCTCGAACAAGAACCAAAGAGCATGGGAGCAATGGGGACCGCGTCGCACAGACACACGTACACACACACGCACACATGTACCCTCAGTCACAGAGAGAGAGAGAGAGGTGCGCGTGAGTCTTTTTTTTTTTGGCCGCCACGAGGGCAACTGCGGTGGCGGTTGTGCGAGCACGCCAACTAATCCGATCGGGGGGAGAGCCGCGCTACTCGATCCAGACGTAAGCGTCCAGAGTCTCGTGGAGACGCAGCGACTCCCAGACCGACTGGTGCCGGTCGACGCCGTCCGCCGGCGTCAACGACATCGAGAGAGGCGATCGGTAAGCACCGTCGACAGGGTCGCCGGCGTCCGGCGCCGACACCGACGCGTACTCGACGCAAAGATGCAGCTCCAGCATCACCGTGGCGTTGTCTGTTGCGGTCGTCGTCGTCTCACACACATCTGTGGAGGGATTCCATCGCACCGGAATCGGCACCTCCGTCACCGTCCAGCCCCGCGGAGCATTCGGGTCCACCGGCGTCGCTGTGACGCCCATCGCCCCTCCCGCTGGCTCGACCTCAGTGATGAACGTGTCGCTCGCTGGCCGATCCCGCAACCGCGATGGGTCTGGTGTGGTCGGCGAGGCGCGCGCGGCCGGTGAGGCGACAGGGCGGCACAGCGTCTTCGTGTCCCACAGGAGCGCGTTTGCCGGATCCTTGAGGCGCTCGATGGCGCACCACCGGAGCTGCGGTCTGCTGGCACTGCCGCTGCCGTGGGTCATGACTTCTGCGGAAGCTGCCGGCCACATCCGCTGCCCCACCTCGTGGGTGGCGACGCGGGCGGTGGCGCTGCCGCCCCTCGCGCTCCCCTCCATGCTCGTCACGCGTGGACGAATCAGCACTCTCCGAGCCACCACCACCATGGACGTGGAGTACCCGCCGGCCAACACGTCACCGTCCTCGCCGGCGGTCCACGGCGTGTGCGCGGCCAGCTGCTGCTCCAGCGACGACGACAGTCGCGCCCCGGACAGCACGACGTCGGACGGCAGCAGGTAGCGCTCCTGCGTCACAACCAGGATGAGACGGCTCTCCGGGGCAACGCGCGTGCCGTCGTCGGCGACGTCGCAGTCGTCGTCGCTGCTGCTGCCGCGCTGCCCATCGTCCTCCACGTCGTCGGAGAAGGGCTTTTCCTCGTGCGGCACAACGAAGGGTGCCCGCGCGACCGCGATGGCGTCGCGGGCGGCTGTGTGCGATCTGCGCACAGCCGGCGCTGTCGTGAGCGACTCGAGGACGAGCAGCGGATGCCGCAGCGACGGCAGCCATACCCGCGTCGGCGTGGCAACAAAGGCGGTGGCAGACTCCTGGCGTGCTAAGCCCGCAGAGAGAGAGTGCAGCATGTCGACAAGCTCCGTCCGCGGCGAGCAGCTTTGCGTTGCCAGCCCTCGCAGCGGCGACTCCTCCCACCCGAGGACGACCTCCTCCGCGGCGATGGGCAACGCGCCGCCCGAGATGCGCCGGTTGCGCGCGTGCAGAAGGTGGCCCAGCGCGTCCGACACCGCCTCACCGGAAGTGTTGAACGGGACTTCGATGATGGCCGGGCTCGACTCGGTGGCGACGCTGTCGCTGGACCGGAAGCACAGGCGTAGGAGGCTGTCTTGGTATCCGCGCCGCAGCCGCTTCGCCGCTGCCGGCTCGCCACACAGCTCCATGAGATCCGAAGGGAACATGTCCACCTCCAGCCGGAAGTGGTTGAGGTGGCGCGCGTCGAGCAGGAGCGACTGCCACCCTTCCCCGCCCACGAAGTCGTCCCCGCTGTGGCCCCACAGGCACGGCACCTCGTCCGCGTGCAGCGGTGCCCCTATCAGAGCACGCAACATCGCCCACTGTGTTTGCTGCTCGGAGGCCGGCAGGGCGCCACTGCACTGGTGGCTGAGGATGAAAAAGGCGAACTGCCGTGCCAGCGCAAAGAGCCCCATACGCCACCGCCGCATCGCCCGCTCCACGATGCCGCGCTGCGCCGAGCGGCGATGCGACCGCTCCAGCTGCGACGGCATCTCCGCACCGCTCGGCGAATGAGCGTCCACCATGCTGCTGTCGTCGCTGGGAAGCACGCGAGGTGGTGGCGCGTCTGCCGCCTTGTGAGTGGCTGTCGTCATGGAGAGCACGGCGTGCGTGAGGCGCTCTGCGCTGGGGCTGGCGGCGGCGGACCCCACCGCCTGTGAGGGTTGCCCAGAAAGACGGAGGTGCTTCTCCAGCAGAAACTGCCACGCGGGCTGCCGGCGGCGCAGGTAGTAGTACGCCTTGAGGGCGTACGGGAGCGCCTTGCGCTCTCCCCCGTCACGCTGCGCAAGCGACAGCGACGGCAGCGGAAGCGGCAGGTCGCCGTGCACAGACACCTTGGACGACGCGGCGGCGCTCATCTTCGTCGGGTCCTCGAGAACACCGCGGTTGCTGACATGGGCCTGCGCCTCCTCTTCGATGGAGCGGCCGAGCTGAGCGACCAGGTCCTCGTAGTTCCGAAGCATCCACGCAGACAGCAAGTCGTGCAGCTGAACGAGTGCGGCGGGGTCGTCGACGTAGGTCGCACGCGCGTCCTCCCCGCAGCGTGCCCGCTCGCGCACGCTGGAGACCACATGACTCACCACGAGCTCGTAGTGCACCAAGGAAGCGCAGGAGAGCAGGTCCCCCATCGAGGACTGCAGGACGGTGAGGGCGGAGCTCGAGACCCCGTACGGCAGCGGCGGCAGCGGAACGGAGGTCGGGGTGGTGCTGTCTTGCAGGGTCAGCTTGGCGAGTGCCGGGCCGCGGACGCGGGTGGGCTTGACCGGTGGAGATTTGCGGGCGCCACCGGCGGTGGTGCAGTGCGCCAACTCCGCCGTCGCCACCTGCAGGATGCTCTCGCACACTTGCACGGCGCCGGCCGAGGTGAAGAAGCGGCGGGTCGGCTGGAGGAGCTCGAGGAGGCGCAGCTGCGGCGTGGCAGCGCACAAGGGAACATAGCAGCACGGCGTCACATGTCCGGCGGTCTCGTCGCCCCACAGCACACGCTCCGTGGCAGGCGAGCACAGCACCGTGAGACACACGGAGGGGCCGCCTCTGCCGCTTGCGGACCGCAGCAGAGAGGAATAGAGCGACAGCAGTCGTTGCCACCCCTCTCTGAAACGGTGCGTCTCGACAGTCGCAGCACCGCCCCCGCCCTCGTCCACGACCCCGTCCACGACCCCGTCCACGACGAGAACCAAGCACGAGCCAGGCCCCTTTCCCGAGAGGCGCGACTGCCGCAAGAGGGAAAGGAGGGTCTGGGTCGCGGACGCAAAGGTGACGCGCGTAGGCGTGGCGCACCTTGTGGCGGCGGCAGCTGACGCGTCCACTTTGGCGGCGGTCACAGCACTTGACATCGTCAGCTCTCGCCACACCACGTCAAACGCGGCCTCCTCCGCCTCGTGTCGAAGCCAGGAGAGCGCGCCAGTGAGCGCGGTGTCCGTGATGAGGCACAGTGGTTGGCGCGCTGCAGCCGCGCGGACCATCTGCGTCCCGACTGAAATCACCTCCCGCGGCACCACCTCGTCTGCGGCGCGCTCGCCACCGTCGCTGCGCGAGCTGCCCACGCCGGACTCCGCCCGTGAAAGGCGGTGCGACGCCATCTCGGTTGAAGTTCGCGACCACTGTTGGCCACTGGTCCCTCGCTGCAGGTCCTCCGGCGAGGAGACCGGCCTTGGTACTGACGTGACATTCACGTTCGACACGCCAGTGACGGACTCCATAAAGGCGCCGTAGAGGGAGGTCGCGTAGTGATCTGCCTGCTCCACGTGCAGCTCCACAAAGGCGGAGAAGAGGTGCGCGACGTAGAACTGGCTCTCCCCCACATCACCATCTGCGCGGTTGCCGAGATCCTCCTCCCCCTCGGCAGATACAGCGCTGCCGCGCCGCGCCACATGCCGTAACAGGGCATCCTCCGAGGTGACCAGCAGCTTCCGCACACCGCGGCGCACCTCCAACCCGGCGAGCTCCGTCGATGACAGATACGAAAGAGTGGAGCTGATGGACGCCTCGCTGCGGTGCGCCGTACCGCCGACGTCGGCGTAGCCAAATCCGTCGCGGAGCAGCACCTGCAGCACGCGCGTCTGCTCCGCCGTCAGCAAGCGCGCCTCCGGCTTCGCAGCGAACACGGCCGGGGCCGCTGCCATCGCCGACGCCAGCAGTAAAAGGGAGAAGATGCCCCGCACCGGCCCAGGCCAGCCAGCGGACAGCTGCTCCACGACGCGCTGCACGTAGTTCACCGTGGCGTAGAAGCACTTGAGCGACGGCGCCAGATCGCTGAACATCTGTGGGGCGAAGCGGCGCATGAAGATGGGCGGGAAGCGCACCATCTCCGCTATGCACCCGTCCAGCGCTGACGTATTCCACGGGCGCCGCAGCTTGTGCACCTCCACCAGCTCGGCGGAGCTGGCTACCGCCTCCAACGCGGGGAGAACCACCTCCCAGCCGTCTTGGACCACCTTTTGCCAGCTCTGCCAGTACAGCACCGTCTGCGACAGCTGTCCCTCGAACATGTCGACGTCGGCGAGGGCCCGGTCGGCGTCGGCCACGAGCGCGTTGGCGCGGGGACCACCACGGATGTCGGCGATGTTTGCCGCGAGCAGCTTGGCGGCTGCGTCGTGTGCCTGGATGAAGTCCTGTAGCACCCTGAAGTAGCCCTGCTGCCGCGCCGTCACCTCCTCCCGCATGGAGCACATCTTGGTGGACACAGCCGTGGTGCAGACCGCGTCGCGGAGCAGGCACTCGTAGTAGAGACGACGCGACGTCGGAGCACCGAGGTTGTAGACGCTGACGGCGTCGCTGGCCGCGTGGTTGTCGGCCGCGACCGCGAGCGACGACACGCACACCATGAAGAAGGAGGGGTGCACCCGCACCTCGCGCCCCTCCAGCAGCAACGAGACGCAGCGCGAGGCGGTGTCGTCGTCGTCGGCGGGACGCGGGGCCGAGAACGTAGCGGAGGTCTGGGAGGAGCGCGCCGTCGCCGCAACTACCGTCGACCGCCTCCGCGTCCTCGTGTCCGCGCTCCAGCGCTTCCGCAGCTGGGCGTACAGTGGGTTGAGGTAGCGGATGAAGTCGAGCGTCGCCGCGTCGTGCACGTCACGCAGGAGCACACCCTCGCCCGCTCGCATGGCTGACACGAGCTGCTCCCTCACCGTTGCATCGGTCGAGGACACGACGACGCACCCTGTGCAGGAGAGGGTCAGGTACTTGCATATCTCCTGCTCAATGAGCGGCGTCGCCGCGCCGACGAGCGTCCAGCGGTGCGCGATGCGCTTGAGCAGGGCCATGATGAGAGCTCGGTACTCCCACGCGAAGTGCTCGCTGCGCGGCAGCATGAGGGCACGCGTGCTCGGGGCGTGCGTCTGGTACAGAATGTAGGCGAATGCCTCCTGCGGCGCCGAGGCATGCAACCTCGGATGCACCGTCTTGAGGAGGAGCTTCTGAAGAGAGTGGTATATGCTGACGGCATCGTCGTGCATAGCGAGAAGAGCGTAGTAGGCAGCGACGAGCAGTGTGTCTGCGGTGACGCAGCGCACAAACCGCAACCGCTCGGCCGCGTCCGCCGGTGCTACGAGGAAGCGGGCGAACCGGTCGACGAGGCCCGTGTACTTCATCAGGCGTTCGTCCATGTCCGCGAGCTGCCGCTGCTCCGCCTGGAGCGTCTCCACGGTGCGCTGTGCCGCGTCGAGTTCCGTCTTGGTCCGCGACACGTCCAGCTCGGCGGCCTGCACGCTGTTCAGCCGGACCGTGTAGAAGCCCTCCCCCTCCCGCACGTCCTTCTCCGCAGCGGCCGTCTCTGCCGTGCCGACAACGTAGTCCTCCATGCGAAACCTGCCGCAGTCCACCCACGCCACGACAAAGTCAGAGAGCAGCTGTGCGTAGGGCAGCGCCGGTGCATACCGCACCGCGTCGAGCTCCTGCCGCATAGGGAGGTAGAAGGCCATGAGCGCTGCCCCGTCACTGTCGAGTGGGGCAAGCTCCGTCAGCGCTGTCGTGAACTCCTTCGTGCAGACGCGCTTCATTGCAATGCTCCACAGCTCGTGGGGGTTGTCGTTGTGCTTGGGGATGTCGTCCCCCAGGAGAGCGTACAAGCTGCGCACGAGCAACGTGCCCTTGTCGGGGGCGCGCGAGGCGGCGAGTGTTCGCATGCTGCTCGTCCTCGCCTTTCGCAGTAGCCGCGCGGCCTTCTCCAACCGCTCTTCCACCTTCTGCAAGGCATCCGCAAGAGTGGTGCGCTGCTTCTCCAGGCTCGCCTTCTTCCGCTCGAGCATCTCGGCGTACGCCTCCGCCTCTAGCAGCCGCGCCGCATGCTGGCTCTCCTCACCCCGCAGCCGCTCCGTGAGGGAGACGATGCGTTGCTGCGCGGTGGTCAGCTCCTCGGCGATCGCGCGGGCTCGCAGCGCCGCCGCACTCACCATCTTCATTGCCTCGTCCCCGCGGCTCATGATCACCGTCCCTGTCTTCGCGCTCTCCAGAACCTGGACACGAGCAGTCGACCGCAGCTCCCGGTACACCGAGACAAACTCGACAAGCTGCGCCAAGGAGGTAGGATGGCGCTCCGACACGTGCGCGAAGACGGCACACAACGCGTCGCAGGTGGCGCGCTGTGACAGGCGCACAGGCCCCTCCGCCGCATGGGCGGCGCCGCTCCCCGCCCCTCCGTCCTCCACCCCTTCCGCCTCCTCCTCCTCTTCCTCGGTGTCCTCGTCATCGACGGTGGGGATTCCATCCACGTCGCAGGAGCCGTCCGCGCCGACGCTGCTGCGCAGCACCGACAGCACCAGCTCCCGCACCAACGCGGACCGAAGCGCGTCCGTGTGGAGCGGGAGAACGCTCAGCTTCGGCTGCCGCAGAAATGGGTACGCGGCTGCGGCGTGCTCCATCTCTGCCGCGTCGCGCAGGTGGAAGACGAAGTTGATGCAGCCGCGCAGCCGATCGCGAAGCTCGGTGTCGTCGGTCAGTGTGAATGGCCTGAGCGACCGTGGGTGGGTGACGTGAAAGCCGCGCATGAGAGAGTGGCGCTCCTCGTCGGTGAAGAGGTCAGACACGTTCCCGCTGCGCACCAGAAGATCTACGATCCGCAACACCTCAGGCAGGCGCAGCAACTCGGGTGGGACGTAGGCGACGACGTGAATGCTATGCATGCACACGTGCGTGATCGCGGCGCGAAGGTCCTGGAGGAAGGTGGCGCTGGCCTCCGTGGCGGAGGCTGACGGGTGCGCCCGGAACCACATGAACGGCACGTGTGTACTGGCGCACCACAAGCGGAACAGGCGGCGCAACCCGAACGTGTGCTCGCCTAGAAACATCACGTGTGCATGGGGTAGCGACAGCGTGTCTTGCAAAAACACAAGCCGCGACGTGAGCCAAGTCGTCTGATACGTCGGTGTAGTTTGCACACGCGCGGACGGATGTGAACGCGCTGTCTGGAGATGCTGCGGCATCGATGCGAGGAGGCCGGGGCCCTCTGCGCTGCCTGGAGTGATGGTGAAGGAACCACGTAGCGAGGAGTGGCCGCTCAGCGCGGCCACGCTGGACGACCGCCGCACCAGCATCTCCTTGTGCGCACCCTCCGACCGCACCGCGGCTTTCTTGAGAAAGTCAGGGTAGCTGACGACGACCGAGACGTGCCGTGCCTCGGCTCGGGCTGCGCTGCCCTTCACCCACGCGCCACTTCCCAGCCCGCGTCTCTCCTCCACGGCCGCCATCCCCTCCTCCCTCTCGTCCTGCACCGCGTCTGAGAACTCTGCAATGCAGTCCGCCACAAACGACTCATCCTCGGGGGTGATGACATCCGGCACGGAGAGCACTGGAAGCTGCCAGAAGAGGTCGCTGAAGTCTACGCTCCCTCGGATGCAGTCCCGCATCGTGCCTTTTGCAGCCTCCACCGCGGCTGTGCGTAGCGCCTGTGAGATGCCGCTCGGTGACGGCCTTCTCCCTCCTGGTGCTGGTGCTGGGACTGCCGAGGCCGCCGAGGCTGCTGCTGCTTTGGGCGGCGACGCCGGCGGCGGCGTCGACGGCGGTGATGCGGTCGGCGCGATCGGGTGCTGCCCGTTGCCGTCCGACAGCGCCGGCATACGCAGTTGCTCTTCATAGAACGCCGTCACCTCAAGAAAGACCCGCACGGCAACCTGCACATCAGACGCGTTGCTGAGCAAGTGCAGCCGCACCTTCTCCGCCGCCTGGAGGCCTTTGCGGAAGTGCTCTGAGTAGTGCGACGGAATGTGGCGCGGCCGCTCAAGCGGCTGTGCCTCCTCAGCCGCGGTGTCGTACATCTGCGACGGGGACGGCGTTATGTTAGAGGCCGACGGCATGGGTGTGAGCGCGCAGGGCGGCATCACGACTGAGACGCGCGACGCCAGGGTGTTGCCTCGTCGCAGGAGCTGGGAGTAGGCGCCGTGGACAAGATCCAGAAATGTTGCGCAGCCCTGCGGAAAGCCCCTCGTGCGCTTGCGAGATGAAGCCATGGTGCAAAGCTGAAACACACCATTCGCGAGCTCGTCACTTTCGAACGCCGGAAGTCGCACATCCACGCACCCACCGAGGGCTCCAGCGCTGCACGGCATCGCGGCACCATTGTGAAGGAGAGCGGTGCTGCAGAAGACGACGTTGGTCGTCAGCATCGTCCCGGTACGTGGCGTGCTGATCGCCTGGAACTTGTCGCAGAAGCGCATAAAGCAGCTGGTGATCGACGCCGCAGCGTGGTGGTCTGCGTCGCCGTCGCCGTCGCCGTCGCCGTCGCGCACGACCAGCGGGGCCAGATGTACGTCGTCCACGCAGACCACCAGCCGCCGCCCCAATGTCGGACTGAAGCGCCCGTCGCAGCCCTGCACGAGCTCCTTGGCCATCGTCTTCTGAATCTGGATGGGCTTCAGCCCGCCGTTGGCGTCGTACACCTGCGCGACCCAGTCCACCTCGTTGGCCTTCATCGTGTGCAGCAGCGTCGACTTGCCCGCTATCGGGCCGGCGTGTAAGAGCACATGCTGTCCGCAGTTGATCAAGCACTCTGTCGCCCGCAGAGTCGCCACGCGCGACGGCAGGGCAAACACCTGCGACCCCGCGCTCAGATGCGGGTTCGTGTGACAGTAGGCCGACCAGGTGAGGGGCAGGTCCGTGCGCGCCGCGGCCTCCTCGAAGGGCATCCAGCCCTGCGGGAGCACGACCAGCCCCAGAAGACTGGGGCTGTCCTGCAGCAAGCTGGGAAACACCTCGCCGGAGAGCTCACAGTCCGCCAGCGCCCTCATCACATCCGTCTCCACGCCGAGAAGGAGCAGCTTCAGCACGTCGCGGTCTTCGACGGGGAGCGCGAGCCCCACCGACCACACCGCGGCCATCACAGCGCAGCGCACGGCGAACAAACGCAGCGGCACCTCGCCGTCGTCCTCCTGCAGCTCCAGCGCCGCCCGGTGTGTGTGGAGCGTGAGCGCGTACGTGTACCACCGCCGACACAGTGCGGCCGTTCGCTGCGCCACGGCGTACATGTTGGTCACCTCGCTCGCCATCCCCACGATCTCTGGCGAGGCCTTCGCCGCGCGCTCCATCAACGGTGGCAGGAGCATCTCCAGCACCCTCGCCGCATACGTGGCGTCGGGCATGGAACCGAGGGCGTGCAGGATCCCTTCCACCCAGGAGGACGGCCCCGCGAGCGCCATCAGTGCAAACCTGTTCACCGTGCCCGGCGTCGCGTGCCGCAGCGCCCGCGCTGTCCCGACCACGCGAACCAGTGGCCCCGCTAGAGCGCTGCCGCCCCCGTCCTGCACATCCCCCTCAGGCCCCTCCATCCTGTGCGGCCAGGAGCCCAGAAACAGCGCGAAAGAGGAGTGCGTGGCACCGACGTCCTCCATCACCACAAGAGGGGACGTGTCGCCGCGGCGCGCGTTCGCTGCCTGCGCCGCCAGCAAGGAGAGGAACCCGGGCTCCGTCAGGGTACCGTAAAAGTCGGCTGCAGAGATGAGAGCCGGTGAGAAGATCAACGGCAGCCGGGCACCAGCCCACCTTCGCCACAGCCGCGTCTTGCCCGAGAACTGCGGCCCGACGAGGAGCACGCGCCGGTGCACGTCCATCCATGCCGCGAAGCGCTGGAGCACCGCCTCCGCGGCCGCGCCGTGCATAGACCACGCAGCTGGGGTCGCATACAGGCCCCGCGGCACAACGCCGCGGCAGGAGGGGAGCAGCAGACCTGCCTCTATCTGTATCTCCAGGTTCTGCCGAAGCGCCGCGCCGTCTGCGGTGTTGAAGAAGGCCGCCGCGACACTCCCTAGCGCGCTGATGAGACGTGGCACGAGCCGCGGCGGCGTAGTGGCGCTGAGTGACGCCCTCCTCCCGTCCGCTGTGACAAGGTGCGCGAAGGCCTCGCGGAGCACCAGGCGCAGTCGCCGCACCGTGAAGACGCTGGGGTGGAGCTCCTGCAGCTGTCGGTACAGCTGCGCAAACTCGCTCTCTTCCGCGGAGGGATGACCTGTGGGCACGACCCCGATTGAGGTGAGGAACTCGTGCAGCGCCTCTTGGATGTCCACCGGCGCTACCCGCACCTCCCTGCACACAAGGTCGAGGGCGCGAGGCAACGCCACCGGCGCTGCGGCCGAGAGCGCCAGCCGGAAGAGGGGGTGCGCTGAAACGGAGATCCCCTCGCCGTGTCCCCCGTAGGGGAGCTGCCACAAGGCTGAGCGGTGCTGCTCCACGGAGAGCGTAGCGAGCGGCAACACAGTCCCCTCTAGCACCGTCCTCGGAACTGCCTCGCAGCCGACCAGACACACCAGCGCCCCCACCCCAACGCACCCGCGCAGCAACCCGTGAAGGCTCTCCGCCGGCGTCTGCTGCGTCACCTCTACTCGGACGAAAAAGCGTCCAAGCAGCGCCGCGGCCGCCTCCAGCAGCTCCCCCTCGGCACTGACGTCGTCGCCGCCGCGCACCAAGGGAACCCGGCCGGTCAGCTCCATGTCGACGAGCACAGGCGCCATCTGCACCCACTGCGCCGCGCCCATCATCGCCGGCGCACCGCCGTGGCCGAGAAACTCGAGCCCGTAGTCGAACTCGACACCCATCACGCGAACCCCGATGCCGTCGCCCGCCGCCGTGAGATGCGTCTGCACAACCCTGGTGGACTCCAACTCAGCGAGGCTGCCGATGTGCCACTCCACCGCAAGCCGGGTTTCTCTCAAGGCGAACTCCTCGTACGCCAGCGCGGCCGCAACGACGCACTCGAAGCTGCGCTGCTGCTGCCCACTCTTGGAGCCCTTGTCGCCGCCACCCTGTGCGAGACGGCTGAGGGCGGCGCACAGGTCCGCCACTTTGGTGACGTAGGCGCTCAGCCCGTCGCGACTGGCCAGCTGCAACACGCGCTGCAGCCCCTCGGTGTGCAGCACTCGAAGCGCGAGCACCGTCACCTGCCCGCACCACAGCCGCAGCCAGGCCTCGAGGCTGTGGCGATAGTACGCCGCCACGCAGCTCTTGACGGCCGCGACGAGGGACGCGCGCACCGATCGATCAAAGCGCTGAATCCAAATGTCCGGTGACTCCTTCGTGAGCGCCAGCGGCGGTGACAGCGGCAAGGATGCCCCATCCATGGCCACCACAGCGGTCACCATACCGTCCACCACCTCCACATCCGTGATGCGTGGGTACAGGTACTGCAGAAGACGGACAAAGCCGTGCGCGCGCTGCGCGGATTGGAAACCCAGAAGCTCAGCGTCCGGCACAAACCGAAACCGTGGGAACAGCGTCCGTCGCCGCTCCATCACACCTCGCAGCACCTCGGCTGCATCGTCCGCCCCCGACCTCACCGTCAGGAGGAAATCCTGGACCGTGTCCTGCATCATAGCGGTGTAGAGCGAGAACTGCGGCTTGCGCAGCACCGCGCACAAGCCCTTGAAGGCGTCAGACGCCGTCGAGAGGTGTTGCGTGATGGCGCGCGCCTCCTCCGCGGAGCAGATGCCCTCCGAGACGGCACCGCGCAGCGAGGGCTGACAGGCGCGCAGCCGCATCCAGCGCGTCTTCACCGGGTCCCACGCCAGCAGCACCTCACGGCTCTTCTCGCACGCCTCAACCCACTCGTCCACGGATTTCAGGACCGGCGGACCCAGATTGGGGCGGCGCCGCATCGCACGACACTTGAGCACGTACTCTTCGATCTGACGCAGCATCTCTCGACGCGACTCCTGCGGCGGCTGCACGTTCGGGTCGCTCGACTCTGTCAAGCTTTCGAGAGCGAAGTGCGTCCGCTTGGCGTAACTCCGCATCTCCTCCAGCTCGTTCTCCACTTCGTAGTCGCAGCGGGCTTGGCTAACGATCTGCGCCAGCGCAGCGATGTGGTCCAGCAGGCCGGCGTCAAGCAGTCGCTTCAGCGTGACAGACATGTTTATCGCAAGCGCCATGTCGTCCCGCAACTGCGCAGCGATCAGCTTCGCGATGTCGCGCCAGTGGCTCTTGCGCAGCCCGGGGGTCGTGATGAGCTCCAGGAAGAGCTCCAGCTCCTCGAACTTGGCCAGTGCAAGCTCTTGTTCGCGCCCCAGACGGACCAAGGCCGGGTACGCACGCAGATTGCGGATGGAGCTGTGGATAAGCCGGCGCCACTCACGGACTCGCTCCACGAAACCGGTGGCGTTGATGGAGGACACCGGCGTCCGATAGAGCTCACGCACCTTCGTGGACTCAAACACTGTGATCCAAAACTGCTCGATGATCTCAAAGTGGTTCATGAGGGGCAAGTGCTCGTCGAACGTGTCTTCGGACGGCAGAGCCAGCACCCTCACCTCATGTTCGATGCTCTTGCGCGTGTCGGCGATGCGAGAGACAAGCTTGCGCAGCTCTGTGCAGGTTTGTGCCGCGATGTCGCACGTGTCCAGGTTGAACATGTGGTACAGCTCCTTCACACCAGTCGCGAGGGTGCGGTAGTAGTCGCGGATAGTCGTGCGCAGGTTCTCCAGCTTTCGCTGCAGTAGCGGCGCGCATCTGGCGCGGATGTCCCTGCTCCTCTCCGACTCACCGCGCAGCTCTCCCGGCAACTCCTTGAACTCGAACACTGCGCGGCAGACGGAGTCTTCAACAGGGATGAACAGCCCCTCGATGCAGCTCACCTTGTCGACAATTTGCCCGTGACTCGTCACACACAGCTCGTCAGCAAGCAACCTCGCGGCCTCCGCGTTGCGAAGGTGCTGCTCCAACTCCTCCACGGTCGATGGCGTGCCTTGGAGCATGTCGAGAATAGCGCGGCTCTTCGCCCTCGCGTCGTCCACAATCGTAACCACGGTGCTCTGAAACGCGGAGACAAATGCCACCAGGTAGTCATTCCATTGCTGCTCGAGCTCCGCTCGCAGTGGCCGACAGTGGATTTCAAGCCGCCCGTAGTAGAGAACGTCGTGCGAGACGTGGCGAATGTCCGTCAAACTCTGTCGCGCCTGCACCACGAGTGCAGCCACTTCCGCCGACGACCCGGTCCTGGCGACAGCGAGGTTGTGCACCGGTATTGTGCAAAACTTGCTGTACGACAGCAGCAGACCGTCAATCAGCCGAGACCCACCCTCGAGGATTGCTGTGAGAGATGCCCGGTACGACGCCAGCTCCACATGAGCTACAACGTTGAGCTTCTCGGCGCTGAGGCGCAGCGTCCGAAAAATCGCACACGCCAATCGTGGGAGACCATTGACGCACTTCTCCATCTCTGCGAAGAGGTCTGCAATGCCGAAGAGCAACAGCGAGAGGGAAGGTGCTCGCGGCTGGAAACTCTCGCTGGCGACGAGGTCGATGCGCAGCAATGACAGATGATGTGTGCGCTGCGATATCCTCACGGCATTTCCCACACCACCGCACTCGAAGAACTGCACGAGCTGATCCAGTGCATCAAAAAAAAGCACCCTGACCTTGTTCACCAAAAACACCTCCGTGGCGATGAATACGCGCTTGAAAACGCTCGCCTCGTACTCCTTTTCGGTCATAACAAGCGCATCGTGGGAGGCCTGGAAGTGCGTGAAAAACAAATCCTCGACACAGGCGTAGAACTCGATTCGGAGTCGTGAGACCGCAGAGCTCATCGCCCTCGAAACTTGGCTGAGAAATGGAACAACCTCCGTGCAGGACGCGGCTGCATCCATGTTGAAAAAGCGCAAACAGCGAAATCGCGATTCCCACATCGATTCGAGCCCTCGGAAGTACTGACGTGTGAGAGGGTTCCAGAAGAGCCGAGACTCCAGCATCTCTTTGGCCTCCTTGAAGCGCTCTCGTGACAGCGACGTCTCCTGCTCCGCTGTGTAGTTCACGCTACGTACGATCGGCTCGGGCTGCGTTGCCAACTGCAAGGGTGCCAAAATCTGGCGAAAAAGCGGATCAAGGCACATGTAGTAAAAGATAGCCTCAGATTCCGCTTCCGCGTACGCCTCGTTTACATCGCATATCTCGCGCGCCACGATCTCCTTCGAAATCGCAGTGCAGCCTTTGCTTGAGAGGATCAAAATCCTGCGCAGGCTGTGCCGGCTGAGAGGAGAGTACTCCTTGATCAGTGGTTTGTACAGAGCAACCATCTTTGCGGTGCGAATGCGGCGGTGCGCCGCTGAAACGGCACTGGTGCTGTCGTCTGACGGATCGCACCGCTCTGTGGGCACACGCATCAGCGACTGGCCATCCTCGTCGCGAGAGCCGCGGGATGACTTGCTCTCCTCGAAGCGGAACAACCCAACATGGGGCGAGTAGTGAGAACCAATGCGGCAGCTCACAGACTGGGGAGAATCGACGCACTCACAAAGCGTCTTGAACAGCTGACCCACCGGTGTCTGCACGAGGGGCAGCTCCACGGTTTCGCCATGGTAATCCGGCGTGAAGGCCAGTTTGCGACACACAAATGTTTGCCGACGCTGCTTTCCCTCACAGCAGAGCAGAGGCACTGGAACGCCGTCCCAGTAGTAGCGCAACACCTTCTCAAAGCGCCCGCCAACTTTTTCTTGGCTTTTACTGGATTCCATTGCCTTCGCCTTTGCATGGTATTTGAAAGACAGAGCGTGTGAAAAAAAAAAAAAAAAAGAGGCCCAGGGAGAGAGGAAAGAGGAAAGCGGAGATTAGGGAAAGAGGTGCAACGCAAGGGTACGCCTCTACCTCCCTCGACAGCGCATCATCGGTTTTCTTGATTTGCCCCAACTTATGGCGCTCGTCGGTTCGCAGACACTATAGTGTGAGGCATTCTTGTGATATGATCAGCTGTCACACTTTCACGACGCGGTGATAAGCGAAAGAACGAGCAGTGAAGAAGGCAAGGGAAGGGGCATGCCGTTTGCCTGTCATTTTTGGTGTGATAAAGCGAGCTGCAACTCCTTTTCTTTTTTTTTTTTTGGACCAATGTCTGAAACCGTGTTTGCAGCCTCACTGCAACACAGGCACCTCACGCAGCTTTTGAAAATCGAAGCGCCGCTCAGAGCCCTGCTTGAGCTGATCCAAAACGAACTCCAGCCACGCCAATTGCGTTACCCCCTCCTCACAGTGATGTGCCCTCACACGTTTTAGCTCGTACTCGTAGTCTTCGATCATGATACAGATGCGATTTCTCATGAGCATCCCACGACACGTGAAAATGATCCCGTACAGTACAACCCCCATGCTCACAGCTGGCGGCAGAGGGCGAGCGTAGTACATGCTGTTTTTGAAAATGTGGCGCGGCCCCCACAACTTGAACGCCGCCAATACGCTTCCGGTAGAGAAGGCGACACTTCCTATAAAATAGTACCACGCACGGCCTTCATGATGGGCTAGCTGCTCAACTCTGTCCGCTACGTGGTTCCGCTGCAGTTGTGAAACCTCCAGCACGTACCGTGCAAACTGCTGTCGATCAGAGTCAGTAGACATTACGGTGGAGCGCCCGTCGGCACCGTGGCGTACAACAGACCGCAGTGGGTGCGGTCTCGGCTGCACAGGGAGAAAAAACCCGACCAGGCAACAGGTGTGTTGCTGTCGAAAAGTTCAGAGGGGCGACGAGGTGGAGAGGAATGCACAGTGGCCAGCAAGTGGTTCTCCCGGTCGCGAAGCCGCGCTCGGTCGAGCGTCGAGTCTGTGACGCACAGACAAAAACACCTCGAGGATACACCGTGGCCACTGAGAAAGAGAAGCCAGGGACCTCATCGCGGCCGGCGGTCGCCAGCGAGCGAGAGCACGCTACATAGACTTTTTTTTTCTTTTCTTTTCTACGATCCCAACAGACGTTCCATTTATGCCAGCGCAGCCTCGTACTGGTGGTTGCGTCGCCTCATGTTCGCTTTTACGTGCGAGCGGTTGTAACTGTTTGCGAAGGGCATGCCGGCCGACTCAAACGCGAAAACTGTGTTGCTGTTTTCTTCTAGGCGAACCAACCCGACCTTGTTCACGACACCCGGAAAAAGTCGTGGGATTACGAATTTGTACAAGACAACAAACGCCATCACTAGAAACAGAAATGCGGCTATGCTGTCCGCCATGGACTTCGCGAGTGGCGCAGTTGAGGCTCAGAAAAACTGCGCGGCGATCCCTCCCACGGCAGCGCCGAGTCAGCGAAAGTTCCGCGGAAGAGCAGAAAAAGTGCAGAGAGCGAAGACGTTTGCCTGCGCGCGGTGAGGGAGACAACGTCCACACCGTGTGGTGGACATCCAAGGGAAACAGTAGCAGTTCAAGCATTGGGTTTTTTTTTTTTTCGATACAGATGAGGTATGCGCCACATTAAAGCCAGTGCACGAGGTCGCAGATGAGAGCACTCCACAGATCACGAGCTCTTTGGTTCGCTTTTTTCCCGCACTTTCAGCAGAACACCGGCAACGTTGCCCTCCACCGGATCGAAAACTCCAGCAGTTGCTACGCATTCCATCGTCTCCGTCCTTCCCTGCATGAACAGACCTGCCGCCGCGTTTATCGCACACACATAATCTCACACCCCACGGCCTCCGCACCACCGCGCCTCCGTGACACAGGAGACTCCACGGGAGCAACCCTCACATCGCTAGCCTACCGCACAGAGGCACCCAAAACAGAGCAGTACGCAAACTGAAAAAAAAAAAAAAACTCTGCATCTGGAAAAAAACCATCTAATCTGCATATGCTGGCTTCCATCGAGTGATGGCCGCAGAGAACCCTGCAAAAAAAAAAAAAAAACTTCTCAGGCAGCACACCAGCAATTGAACCTGACGGGAAGCATGAGCGGTTCTCCTCGCCAGCATCCGCCCGCCGAGCGACACGCAGCGCCACGGGGTCGACAGTGCGCCTCCGTAACCAAAAAAACCTCCGTCCTCCACACCCTCCCGCCACAAACACCATCCTGGGGGGAAAGCACGATGCACGTGCCGCCCACCGCACACCCTTGCAACAGCAGAACACGCACATCTCTGAAAAACTGCATTTCCCATCCCCACTCACACACACCGTGTTGCCTTCATGGCGAACATGCCCCCTCCCCCGTGCCATGGCCCGAGCCTCGTTCTTTCCAGGGCGCCTTGACGTTTGCCCCGATATCGCATCGATGCACTCCCCCTCGCCGGATTTTCTCTTCGACACACCCGTTCTCAGCCCGAGCACCTGAACATCCCCCTCCACAAAAAAAAAAAAAAAACCTCACTTCTCTGACCCCGGCGCCAGTAGTGCGCAGGAGATCCCCCCCCTCGCCCCAGTAAAGACGCACGAGCCCGCTTCACGGACGATGAGGGCGTCACAGACTGCGCTCCCAACGGACGCATTGATTCCCAAGCCTTCGACTACCTGCGGCCCGAGACGTGGGCCAACTGGATCGGCAAGGGGGCCGACATGACGTTTGTTTTGTCGGCCATCTTCTCGGCAGCCATGGGAGACGCGCCGGGGTTGAGGGTCCCCCAAAGCACGCCGAGTACAGCCAACGCCGTCGCGCTTTTTGGGCAGCATTAGAGGGAGTATGCACTGAATCCCCCATGCTGGATGCACGCGGCCGCCCCACGAAAGCACATGGGTACCTCGTCGGACTCGTGTTGGACATGGCCCGCTTCGGGGCGTCGCGCTACGGGGCAGCACAGGGCGGAGTCGCCCACACGGCCGCAACGACGATCCCAGAGACCATGCGGGGTATGACGGCCATCGAGCGGCAGACGGCGATACCGTTCCGGATCGAGTATGTCCAGCCGCAGACATCCAACAAGTCACGCCAGAGGCGGCGCAACAAATCGGGGAGGAAGGGCTCCAACAGCGGAGCCAGCAACGCAACACAGCGCCTTTTGGAAGGCCAGCGCGGCCCTCTGCACCAGGGACCTCAGCGGGATAGGCGGCGGACGGCCACCTCGCACCAGTCTTCGCGGTAATCGTCGGCGGGGTCGTATCGTGCGTACTCGGGAAACGGGCCTCGCGCCGGTCGCGGCGGCGCGTGACTCCACCAGGGGTCGGGGATTCAGTGCGACGACGGGCAGCCGATGTTCCCATACCGAACACAGCCCCTCGGCCGCCGCTCCCCAT
>JAECZO010000104.1:93992-105703 GCA_019188245.1 Novymonas esmeraldas | reverse complement strand
CACACACACCCACACACAGCCACACACAGCCACACACAGCTACACACAGCCACACACAGCTACACACAGCCACACACAGCTACACACAGCCACACACAGCTACACACACACACACACAGCTACACACAGCCACGGAGAAAGCACTATCAAAAAGACGAAAAAAAAAAAAAAGAAAGAACATGAACAAAGGATGTTGAAGAGAGAAAGAAGCGCCACAGGGCGGAAAGACGATCACAGCAACACACACATACACAGACAGAAACACAAACACGCACATACGTCATAACGCGGAGACGCAGTTGCACACGAACACCATTCGACGTTGAGGAAAGGGAGAGCACACAGACGCGAGAGCATCGAATGAAAAGGAAGCGAAGAGGGGAATCATACGGGGTGGAGTGGGGGGGAAGGACATCGTTGTCCGAGTTGTACATACACACACTCGACACACACACACACACAGAAACACGGGTGTGACGCGAGGTGGTATCAGATCAAAAAAAGAGAGGGAGAGACAAAGAGGTGAGGGGGAGAGGGGACATTTGCTTCTCAGTAGTACTCGGAGTCGTCGGAGGGGTCGGCTGTGCTGCGGCGTGCCACCTTCTTTGCACTGCGGACCTCACCCATGGCAAAGAGATCGTCTTTGCGCCGCCGCTCCTGCTTCGCACGCTCGAGAGCGTTTTGAATCTGCTCCTTCTGCTCCTCCGCCTCGGCCTCGTCGTCGGAGAGCTCGATGCGGCGCATCATGCGCAGCTGCTCCACTTTCTTCTCCTCCAGCGCGTTGCGCAGATCCTCGCACTCGCAGACCTTCGTGTCGTACCGCGCCTCCCACTGATTCAACTCCTCCTGCAGCTTCTGCATCTTCTTCTTCAGCTTCTTCTGACGGTGTGCCTTGTCGTCGAGCTCGACGTTGCGCTGTGCCGCAAACTCGGCCACGCGCTTGTTGACGAGTTGCTGCATCTGCGCATCCTTGCTCTCTAGCTGTTCGCGGAACTGCTGCTCGAGCGCCACCAGCGCCTCCGTCTTGTCCCGCAGCGACGTCTGGAAGTACTCGGCCTTCTCGTTGTTCTTCACGATGATCGCCTTCTGCTTCTCCAGGAGCGTGCGCAGCTGCTCGAGCTGGTCGGAGCGCTCGCGCAGGCGCGTCTCCAGCCGCACCACCTCATCTTCCGAGCCAGCCGCAGCGGCAAGCTTCGCTTCGCACTCCTGCTGCACCTTGTCCAGTTGCCGGTCGTGCTGTGCCATGGCCGACTCGGCCTTGGCGAGCTCCGCGCGCTGCGCTTCCAACTCCGCGTAGAGCGCCTCACGCGAGGCCGTCACGTGCTCCACCTTGGCCTGCGCCTCCTCCAACTCCGCCTGCAGACCGCTGATGACGGCATTCTGCGACGCAGCGTTGTACGTCAAAGATGGCAACGACTGCTGCATCTGCTGCTGCTGCTGCTGCTCTTGTTGTTGCTGCTGCTGCTGCGGTTGCTGCGGTGTGTTCAGTGGCACCAACACCACCGCATCTGCTGCTGAGTTCTTGGAGGCGTTCACAGAGGCAGAGCCCAACCGAGGCGCTGCTACAACTGCTTCTGCACCTGGTGTAGACGCGGCGAGCAGCTGGCGCCGCAGGTTCTCGTTCTCCTCTCGCAGCAGCCGCATTGCTGCCGCACCAGTGTCATCGAGCTTCATTGCCGCCAGCAGGTGCTCCTGTTGCTGAGCGTAGTCTTGCTGCATCTGCTGCTGCTGCATCTGCTGCTGGTGCTGCTGCTGGTGCTGCTGCTGTGCCATCGCCACCGCCACTTGGGCATCGCCGGTGCTCACGCTCATCGCCATGGAGTTGCCCTTCCACTCCGTCAGCTTCGACTGCGCCACCGCCAGCTCCTCCTTCACCTCTGCCAGGTGCCGCTCCAGCTGCGCCTTGCTCGACTTCAGCTCCTTCTTGGTGGCCTTGTGCACCGCCTGCTCCGCCTTGAGATCTGCCGTCAGCGATTGTATCTTCTCCAAGTGCGCGGCCCCGCATCCGCCGTCCACCTTCTTCTTGGCGTTGCGCAGCACCTCGTCCAGCGACTCGGCCGACTGCAGCTGCTCCAGCGTCTGCGCCGACTTCTCCTCCGGCGAGAGGAAGTAGCTGTAGCACTGCGCCCAGACGCCCTTCAGCTGGGACTGCATGGCCGCCCCGCTGCTCTCGGCGATCTGCACCTGATTCTGCAGCTGGCTGATCTCGTCCTCCATGGACACAAGCCGAGTGTCGAACTTCTGGCGCTCTGCGGAGAGGGTCGCCTTGGTCGTCTCGTAGTCCACGAGGTCCGCCTCGCGGCTCTTGGTGGCGTTGTCCAGCTGCACCTCCAGCTCCCCAATCTTCTCCTGCAGCTGCTCCACCTCCTGCTCCAGCCCAGCCGTCCCCTCGCTCTCGTACTTGGCCAGCTTCTCGCGCAGGTCCCTCACCAGATCTGTCAGCTCCGCAATCTTCTGGTCCTTCGAGTCCATATTCACGACCGGCTTGTTCTTGATCTGCTTCGCGCGATCGGCGAAGCGCAGCGTCGACACGGTCTCGGACAAGTTGCGCTCGCTCGGGTTGATGTTGGCGAACATCACCGTCTTGCTGTTTCCGCCCAGCGAGTCCTTGAGCAGCATCGTCAGCGGGCTGCTGCGGAACGGCACGTGAGCGCCACCCTTGACGATGGTGTCGATGACGGTGCCGAGCGCGCTCAGCGAGAGGTTGATGTTGCACCCCTCCTTCAGCGTGTCGCCGGAGGCACCGGTCTTGCCCTGACGCTCCGACCCGGCGAGGTCCACCAGGTTCAGCTTGCTCGACACGGCGCGGCTGCTGCCGTCCTCGAGGGTCTCGGTGCACTCCAGAATGAGGGAGAAGACAGAGTGGGAGCGGCTGCTGTCCGCGTTCAGCTCCGTCGACGCGACGCGGCGGCGGTCCGTGCCCTCCTCCAGGTGCCGTATGACATCCTCAGGGAACTTCACCTGCGCCACGACGGCGCCCTGTACGAAGAAGGCGCGGTCCTTGCTCTCACGGATGTCCAGCGACACCTGCTGCTTCGCCAGGAGGTCGCGCACCTTCCCATTGTAGAGCTCCAGGAAGGACACGTACATGCTGACGGTGGTGCCAGGCGCCTCCTCCTTCAACTTCTTCACCGAGCTGAAGATGTGCTTGACGCAGCGCGGGACAACACCCTCGAAGGTGTCGTCGCCCATGACACCTGTCATCGTGTGCGTCTTGCCGGAGCCGGACTGGCCGTAGGCGAAGACGGTGGCGTTGAAGCCGCCGAGCACGGATTCTGTAAGGGGCATGATGAACTGGGTGAAGATGTCTTGCTGGGAGAAGCTGTTGTTGATCACCGCATCGAAGGTCCAGCGATCGGGCTCGCCGATGATGTTCTTCACCGTGACGGTGTTCAGGGCCATGTCCAGGTCAACACAGGTCTTGTGCCCCGCCGCCTTCTCCTTCTCGCTGAGGGGGCGGCATCGAACAAGCACCTTGATGTTCTCCGCCGCCGCGGCCGGGTCCTTCTTCCCCATCTCTCCTTTCTTTTTTTTTTTTTTGAAAAAAAAAAGAAATGCGATTCGTCAAGTGCAACTCAACGAGGAGATCGGCGAGGAGCGAGGAGCGAGGCGTGTGTGTGTGTGTGTGTGTTCTGTGGCCGCACGCGACAGCGACAACACCACCCAACAACAGCAACACCAACAACAACAACAAAAGAAAGATGCGGACTCTTGTGGAAACGCCGGCGTCGAATTCCAAAAACAAAAAAAAGTCAACAAAAGAAAAACAGAAGAGGAAAGAGGAAGAAGAAGATAATGCGAGCAGAGGCGAAATACGAGAGAGAGAGCGAGTGTGTCTCTGTGTCTGTGTGTGTGTGTGTGTGTGTGTGTAATAGCGTGGAGCGGTGGTGCGACGTTTGCCGTCGAACAGAGATGTACAGCTGCTCGAGTGCGGCATTGCATTGGGGGTGAGGGAGGGGTGAGAGGCAAGGAGGTCAGTAGTGGGGGTGGAGGTGGGGCACTCGTGGTGGTGGTGGTCGAGGTGGGAGGAGGGGAGACGCGGGGAAGGAAGCGCGCGCGGCTGCAGCGACGACCGCGTGCTGGGGTGGTGTCGCGTTGCGGTCCCACCTCCCTCCCTTTTTTACTCATGTATGTCCGCATGCATGCATGTATCTGTGTGTGTGTGTGTGTGTGTGTGTGTGTGTTGCACACGGGTGGGCAGGTGCCGTGAAGACACAGCGTTGCTACTGTGCTTCGGTGGCGTTCGTAGCGGTGCCGACGGCGGCAGTGACTGAGCCGTCTTCCCACTCCTTCAGTGCCGCCAGAACATCGGCCGACACGACCGGCTCCGCCGCCAGTGACAGAGGTGTGTCTTGCACAGTGGGGCGCAGACGAAGCCCATTCAAGGCGTGCAGCGCACGCACCGCGACGGCGGCAGAGGCGAAGACAACCTCGAAGGTCTTTGTGTTCGGATGAATGGGAGCCACCGCGCTGCCGCGAGGAAGGACTGGCGGCGGTGCAGGCCCCGTGAAGGTCGGCGGCGGTGGCACCGGTAGTGCACCACTCGCGGAAGAGGAGCGCGTGGCGAGCTTGGCTTCTGCTTCCCTCGAGCGGTAGCGCGATGGGGCCGCCGTGCCCTGCGTGTGACCGGCTGCCTCTCCCGCCGCCGCTGCAGCTGTTGGCACTCCTGCAGAGCTGCGGTGGATCATGCAGCTCACCAACTCCGTCGCATCGCCGTTCGTGCAGACGTGCCGCACGCACAGCTGCCGCACTTCCATGGCACCCATGTTCAGCGGCACGTTGTGCACGCGGATCACCTGACTCGCAAGGCGCGTGACACCCGCAGCGTCGGTGAACGTGCCCAGCGCGTGCCGGCGCTGCAGTTGCTGCAGCAGCTGGAGGCGATTCGACGTCGCACCACCGGCCAATACACTCGCAGCGACGCCGGATGTCTCGATCCCAGAAGCCGCCATGCCATCCACGACGGCGCCAAGCCGGTCGGCGGCAAAGATGTGTGTGGTGAGCTGGTCCAACCGAGCGTGCAGAACTGCCATCTGCTCCGCGACCGCTGCGTTCCCCGGCGTGGCTGTAGCGGCTCCATCCGCGGCCGCAGCCTGGCGCTCGCCACCGGCGTCCATCGCGGTGCCGAGAGCGACCCCGCTGCCGTCGCTGAGCTGCCGGCGCTCCATCTGCTGCACGAGCAGGTCTGTGTTGCGCTGCCCCAGCATCACCTCCCCCATGGCTCGGTGCACCTCGGTGAGCGTCTCGCGCAGACCATCCGCGGTGGCCTCCAGCTGAGCTAGACGCCGTGTCGTGAGCAGCAGCTCTTGCTGCAGGTGTCGCACCACGTCCTCCTGCGCCTGCAGCGTGTGTTGAGAGCGTCGGGTGTGCTCGCGAAGCTGATCCACCGCATGGGAAAGCGTTTCTAGCGTTGGCGATGGGGTGGAGGACGCAGCGGCAGCAGCGGGTGTGCGCTGCGTCCCCACCGCCGCTCCATCAGCGGCTTTGCGCAGCACGAGCGGTGATCGCTGCAGCCACAGTTGACGTGCAGTTCTACTCCACATGCAGTGCGCGCGCAAAAAAAAAAAAAAAGGTGGGAGGCGCGGTGCACCACTGTACTCCCGAATGAGCCGAAGGAGATGAGGAGGAGGAGGGGTGAGAAAGGAGAGGAGAGGGTTTACACCGACAAAGAATGGAGTTCGTCGCGGTGCGGCTGCTGATATGTGTGTGTATGTGTGTGTGTGTGTGTGGGTGGGTGGGAGGGGGGGGGGACCCATATCCTGTCGCCACTTCCACCGCTTCACATTCGTGTGTACGCTACGTCGTACACACATGCTCATATGTGTGTGTGTGTGTGAATGTATGTTGAAACGTGTTTGCTTGTGTATGTGTTCTTTAGTCGAGTTAGATGAACAGGGTCACAGCAAGATTTTGGGGATAACAGCCATGACACACAAACACACAACACCCCATAGCGGACTGCCGATGACGACGACCACCGCCACCACGACGCGGAGGTGATGTCACACTTCCATCCCTGCACCCTCTTCCATGCACTCCCACGCCGTTCTGCTTAACTTGAATCGTGTATGCGCCGCAGCTTCCCGTCAAAGAAACGGTGCCGCCCCGCACGACCGAGTCGCACACCGCCGCAGCGCTGGAAGAGGTCCTTGTCAGACATGCGTGTGACGTCGCCGGTCTGGTTGCTCTTTGGCCGAGCCTCGTCGTCGTCGTCGTCGTCGCTATCGGAAGACGAGGAGGACGAGGGGGTGGAGGGAGAAGACGAGGCGCTGCGCTGTCGCTTGGTCGCGGCGCGAGTAGAAGCAGTGGCGCGCTTCTCTGTGCTGCTGGCGCTGGTGCTGCTGCTGCTGCTGGTGTTCGCATCGTGCACACGGTCGCTGTCGTCGTCGTCGTCGTCCCCCGACGCCGACGCGTCCCCGCCACGCGTGTGGTTCGGCAGCGGTCGCTCCTTCTTGTCGGTGCTCTTGTGGAGCTGGCCGTAGATGGCGTCTAGCTCGACTGCGTGCGTGGAGGCGAGACTGCCGCCTTGCGCGGGGTCTGCGGCGTGGCCCAGGCCCGTGGCGGTGTGCGGGTCGCGGCGGGTCACCTTCACGTACGACCGCATGCCGGAGCGGTCCTTGCCGAGGCCCTCGCCTTCCTTCCACCCGTACTTCTCCATCATCTTCTTCGCCAGGGCGGACATCTCTGCGAACGGATGTCTCCCGCCTCGTCCGCTCTCTCCCACCTCCACGTCGTGTCTCTCCAACTCTCGTGTTGCGGATGCGGTGCTGGTTGCACAAGGCGAAGGATCCAATGAGGAGGGAGACGCAGGTGCAGTGATGCACAAAAAAAAAAGCACTTGTACGCGTGTATGTGTAGGTGTGTGATACTACCTCTCTTACTGTGTGTGTGTGTGTGTGTCGATGTGGTTGGGCAGTGTTCATCATGACGCGCGCCACGGAAAGGGAAGTCGAGTGGGGACGCGAGTTGAGCAGATTGAGGTGATCCAACGTGTTCATCTCCGCATTGCTGTCTTGCGATGCTGCTGATACACGCGCGGTGGACTCTCCCTCTCACCGTTGCCTTCCGCCCTTCCATCTCTCCCACCCCCCCTCTTTTCTCCTCCCACACGGCAGTGCTGCACACCAGACGCATCGGTGTGTGTGCGTGTGTGTGCGTGTGTGTGTGCGGGGGAGGGGAGAGGGAAGGTACGCATGGAGAGAGGGAGGAAGAGACGGTGGTGGCCGGTGTGACTCCACTGCACACACACACACAGTCACACACACACACACACCTCCACGCCCCCCGTGACGGCAATGAAACGTGAGTGCTAACGTGACCGACGTGTGGTTCGTAGTTCATCAGAGGAGGGAAAAAGTGAACATAGCATAGAGAAGACGACGAACGTACCAAACACACACACACACACACACACACCTTCACCCTCGTAGCACCCACGCAGACAGACGTGGAGAGAGGAACATGTATTGCGATACACCGACGCTGTCATGGCGACAGGCGATGACCGCCGCCCATCAAAGACCAAAGCTACAATCACCCCCACCCACCCACCCACCATCTCACACACACACACACACACACACACACACACACACACACACACACACACACACACACACGACACTCGACGTGGTGTAGTGGAGAAGGAGCGGGGGGAGGGGGAACCACTCCGCCTTCTTCAGAACAAAACAACAACAACAACGCACAAGAAGAGATGCGAAGAGAGAACACAGAGAGAAGAGAAGAAAAGAAGAGGAAGGAGGCAGAAAGAGAGAGAGAGAGAGAGGGGGAGAGACAGTCTGCCTCTCGGTAGTACCTAGACACAGACACAGACACAGACACAGACACATACAAATACACATACACAGACAACACGGCAAGGGTCCACCTGCGACAGCAGCGCTGTCGGTACCAAAAAAAAAAAGTGCCACATGACACCAACAACAATAAAAAAAAAAAAAAAAACTGAAAAAAAAAAAAAGGCACACAGAGAGAGAGAGGCAACATACAAAATGAGAGTGAACCATTCGGCGAGCAACACAGGACTAAAAAAAGAAGAACTCATGCGGACACACACTTGACATGCAGGCACGCGCGCCGTCGGCACTGATGGGAGGGCGAGACAACAGAGGGAGACATCAACCAGAAGCTGTAGACGCGGTGCGTGGCGAACACGGCGAGGACAGGAAGCAGCGCCAAAGAAAAACACAAACACTCATACATATGAGAGGCCGAAAGGCACACGCGCAGATGCGCCTACACGCTCGTGCACAACACAAGAGAAAGACACAGACTCTCTCTCTTACCTACCCCTTCCCCACCCCCCACCCACCCCCCTGCACCACTACCGCCGGAGACGGAGATGAGGAGCGGGGACGGGGTGCGGATGGTGGTGGTGGCAGCAGCAGCAAGCCTACACAGCTGCGTCTCTGCCAGAAATAATGTACGTCCACCTTCCTCCTCCCGCCCCTTTCTCTGTCTCTCACTGGCTCACTGTCTCGCACGAGGGCCATCCTCTAGCGCGGCGTCCACCGTCACGGGTCTCCACTGCAGCGCACCGACTGCACCGCTTCCCCTGGCGATGCCGCATTGTACATGTACAGACACCTCAACACTGGCGGATATGTGCGTGTGGGTGTGTGTGACCATCTCACTTGCATGCATACGGGGAACCGGTCATGGCGTACCAGTCGCTCCGCCACCAACCGTCGGGTGGAAGAGGAGGAGAAGGAGAGAGAGAGGAAGGGAGAAAAGAGAAGGACAGGAGACAGAGAGGCACCGTTCACACACAGAGAGAGAGGGTGGAAGCGGCAAACAGCAACACAGACAAATGCAGCCGTGTCCACGACCAGCGACCAAAAAAAAAAAAAAAAAAGAGAAGAAGAAGAAGAAGCGCACATCGAGATGATATGGATGAACTTCGTAAAAGAGCTCACAGGCAGAACAGACAGCCACACACATGCACCGCTGCCGTCATACATTGGCGGAGCGGCCGTTGCCTCCGCCGCTCGCGTTGATGGACATTCCGAGGTCCACCTGGATCTGGTGGAAGGCGCAGCTGGACAGAGACGTGTTCGTCGTTGCGTTCGCAGATGAGGAGGGCACGCGATGGGCACCGGTGAGAGTGGAGCGACAGCTGCGCGTCTCGCCGCCGGAGCACTCGGAGAAGGCTGAGTGATTGCTCGGCGCCACGTTCTTGCCTGTTCGACTGCGTGGGCCTCGAATGCGGCCGCCGTCGCTGCTCACCTGCGGCTTCACCGCGCGCGGGTGCTTCACAGTGGCACTGGTGCTGCGCGCTGCACCGCCGCTAGGTCGCCGTAAGGCTTGGCTGCTAAGGCTGGCGATGGCCGCACGATCCAGGTGACCAGGGCTGCTCGCACCTTCGTGCATCAATGTCGACCACGCCTGCTGGTGCTGCTGCAGCTGCGAAATACTCCGCACACCACTGCCGCCCCCACCACCAACGACACCGGAGGGTGCCGCCGTGCCTTGGCAGGGGTTCATTGGACGAACGCCGTGCTCCATCATGTAGAGGTGATGGTGTGCGCCACCACCACCACCACCACCGCCGCCGCCGCCGCTG
Source organism: Novymonas esmeraldas (assembly GCA_019188245.1). NCBI lineage: Eukaryota > Euglenozoa > Kinetoplastea > Trypanosomatida > Trypanosomatidae > Novymonas > Novymonas esmeraldas. The sequence continues at coordinate 96,120 of JAECZO010000104.1, read as the reverse complement.
CCACCGCCGAGGTGGGAGATCCGGCACAACGAGTCGCTCACTTCCGTGTCGATGGTGGAGCGGCCATCCGCGTTGCCCACTGCGGCGCCCACCGCATAGTTGGAGGGGAGGTGGGAGGCGGGCACTGCGTTGGCGGGGGAGCTGCGGGGGTGAGAGCGGCTTACTGCGCCGACGCTGGCACCGAGCAGGCTCGCAGCCATGGTTGCTGCTGCCGCGGCGGAGGTGCTAGGGAGAGTGGTCGGGCCGGATGCTGCTGCGGCGGCGGCGGCAGCGGCGCCGCTGCTGCGCGGCGAGGCTCGCAGGAGGCCGTGTGGGGGGGAGACGTAGCCACCATTGCTGTTGGTCCTGGCATGTTGGGTGCTACGGTGGGTCAGCTGAGGCTGCCACTGCGGATTGTGCGCCATGTTCGCCTCCAGGATGATTCCTGTGAGCAGGTTCAGCTCATCCTCGAAGAGGTGGGGGTCGAGTCCGACCACGCCAGCAGCCGCAGCGGCGACGGAGGAGGAGGGCTGTTGCGTGCCCGGCGAGCTCGTCGCTCGCGGGTCCCCGCCGGGGGAGGCTACCGAGATGTTGCCGCCGCTGTGTCCGTGCAGGTGCAGCTCCCCGCGGCAAGCCGACGCCATTTGATGGATCAGACGCGCGCACTGGTCTCTGTCTTGGGTGATCGCCGAGGCTTGGCACGCCCCAGCCACAGAGGGAAGCCGCCTCGCACCGCCGTGGAGTAGGACACCGGGACTGGTTCGCTGGTTGCCCCCGACGGCGCCGCTGAAGTGTGCCGAGGAGGGCGGAAGAAGACCGCTGCTGCCGGTGCTGGCTGCGTAACCGCCCACGGTCAGCGGCGGCGTGGCCCCGGATGGGGAGTGCGTGCCGGCGTTGGAGGGGCTGCGGTTTCGAAACGGCGCCTGTGCGCTGCCGCTGCTCGCGGCCGCATCCTGTTGCAGCACGATGTCAAACTGGTCTAGCTCGCCTTCCTCCGGCGCCGCTCCGGATGTGGTTGCCGCGAAGACGTTGGTGGCGTCGTGTGAGAGTGCTGCTGCGGACTCATCGCTGGCGGCGGCGGCGCTCGTGGACGCGGGTGCCGCGTGGGTCACTGCCGCCGGCCGCGGTGATGCCATCAACCGCGACACGTTGGCGCTAAGACTTGCGCTTGCATTCATGTTTGCCCCTCCGCTGAGGTGACGGGCGCCGACGCTGTCGGCTGCGTGATCGATGGGCGACGACGGGAGCGCAGCACCGCCGCTGCCGCGGTGCAGCACCACATCCATGCCGTCCATGCTTCGTGCTGTGTGCCGCAGCGTCCCCCTCTCTTCTTCTTGCCCCCTGTTATGCCTGTTGTCGTTGAAGTTTCTCGTGCCTTCGCTGTCTGCGCAGCACACAGACACACACAGACACACACAGACACACACACACGCACACTTATCCGTCCAGCCTCCGCGAGTCGGTAGAGTTCTTGTCTATGGCGCCGAGAGCGACGCGTGCCCGCGTATGTGTGAAGGGCGATAGGTTAGCCTACCAGCTGCCAGAGCGCTTGGGGGCCAATCCTTGAAAGGAAGGAGGTGGTGGTGATAGTGGGCTCGTGCCGAGAGATAGAGAAGCTCTACCACACACACACACCCACACACGTGCAACGATGTAGGCGCAAGTTAGAAAAGAAACAACACACACACACACAGATGCTTCGCAGAACTGCCGAGATAAAAAGATGGCGCGGAGGGGGGGGGACAGAGAGATACCGCTAAAACAACAACACACCGCCCGAGAGCACTCGCTTCAGTGAGTGAATCAAACGGGAGCGCCAACACGGAGACCAGCAGCAGCGGCGGCCCGTTGACAGCAACAACAACAAGGGGACACAAAGACGACACACACACAAAAAAAAAAGGAAAGTAGACACGGAAGAGAGAGAGAGAGGAGACAGAGATGAGGTTGGGCGGGAGAAGGGCGAGCGAGTGAGTGAGAACAGGAAGGTGATGCTGAAGTAGTAGTGGTAGTGGTAGTGGTAGTGGTAGTGGTAGTGGTAGTGGTAGCAATGATGGTAGTAGTGGTGGGGGGGGGGGGGGGGGGGGGGGGGACCCATATCCTGTCGCCACTTCCACCGCTTCACATTCGTGTGTACGCTACGTCGTAC